>JAOEHY010012966.1:0-43591 GCA_025447955.1 Psilopsiagon aurifrons
GATTGGTCAGTCAGGATTTCCCCTTAGTGAAGCCATGCTGGCTGTCACCAACCACCTTGTTGTTCTTCATGTGCCTTATCATGCCTTCCAGGGATTTTGGCAGGCAGAGAGGTGAGGCTGACTGCTCTGTAGTTCCCTGGCTCACCCATTTTCTCCCTCTTGAAAATGGGGGTTATATTTCCCTTTTTCCAGTCATTGGGGACTTCACCTGACTGCCATGATTTTTCAAATATGATGGACAGTGGCTTAGCAAACTCATTTGCCAGCTCCATCAGGACCTGTGGATGGATTTCATCAGGTCCCATAGACTCGTGTATGTTCAGGTTCTTAAGATGGTCTTGAACCAGATCCTCTCCTACAGTGGGCCCAGGGTCTTCATGTGGGCCTTAGCTTTCCTAACCTGGTCCCTAGCTTCCCGGACAACATACCTCTATTCTCCCCAAGCTGCCTGTCCTTGCTTCCACCATTTATAAGCCTCTTTTTTCCTTCGACGTTTCCTCAGCAGGTCCTTATCCATCCAAGGGGGTCTCCTGGCCCTCCTGCAGCACTTCCTTCTGGTTGGAATGCATTGCTCCTGAGTTTGCAGCAAGTGATCCTGGATTATCAATCAACAGTCTTGGGCTCCGCTGCCCTCTAGTGCTGTATCCCGTGGAACCTTACTCAGCAGGTTCCTGAAGAGGCTAAGTCTGATCTCTAAAGAAAGTCCAGGGCAGTGAGCTTGCTGCACGCTCTTCTCACAATCCTGATGATCTTGAATTTGTTCATCTCACGATCGCTGCAAGTTTGCCCTGGAGACTCCCATTTCCAACCAGCCCTTCCCTGTTGGTGAGAACCATGTCAAGCATGGTGCCTCTCCTTGTCGACTCCTCTATTACTTGCTGAAGGAAGTTGTTTTCCACACAATTGAGGAACTTCCTGGATTGCTTGTGCTGGGCCATACTGTCCCTCCAACACATATCAGGGTGGTTGAAGTTCCCCATGAGAACAAGGGCCTGTGAGAGTGAGGCTGTTCTTGTCTATAGAGTGCTTCATCCACAGAGTCCTCTTGATCAGGCAGTCTGTAGCAGATTCCCACATTAATGTCTCCCATTGCTGTTCTCCCTTTAACCCTGACCCCCAAACTCTCTGTCGACTGCTCACCTGTCCCCAGACAGAGTTCCATACTCTTCAGCCTATCTCTAACATAAATAGTAACTCCCCCTCCCCGCCTGCCTGTCCTTTTTTTCCTAAAGAGCCCGTAGCCTTCCATTCCAACACACCAGTCATAGGAGCCATCCCACCATGTTTCTGTGATGCTGGTATTATGTCATACCCCCGTTGACATGCACACATCTCTAATTCCTCTTGTAAAAGTAATGACTTTGTTGTTTCTGATGTTATGCCTCCTCTTTCTAAATTCTGTTTCTATTTATTTTTTTCTTTGAGACATATAATGTAAGCTACTGCTTGCTCTTCTTATTCTTTCTAGGTCTTCTGGTTCTGAGAACTCAAAATTATCATTATATTCAAACAGATTCCATAACTGAAAAAACCATCCTTTCAAATACTGTAATTATAGTGGCTGTCAGTGCTCTTTTTCTTATTCAGCATGCTCTTTCAGTTCTGCATGCTGTTTATTAGCTAAAGTTTCATTTTTGAACTTTCTATTTTCACAGTTCATTGTTACCTAATAACCAAGTAGAAATGTTAATAAAGATACAAATAGGTCAATATTCACAAACTCTCTCATCTCCTTCCTTTTTTAACTGCAGTGAAATATTCTGGTGGAAATTTAATACATTGCATAGGAGTTGAATGAGAAGAACTGTCTCACTTCATGTAAAAGTTCTAGAAATGACTAAAGTTCTGGTTTTCTGGACTCTGAGAAGTCATCAACTTTAGAGTAATTTCCAGTGCAACAGCCCCAAAGCAGTATAACATATCACTCAAGTTCAGAGCACTTGCTTTTGATGAGGGTGCCCTGATTCAAATCTGCTTCATTTTAAGTTTGAGAACTTATCCCGAGGTTTCTTCTCCCACATAAA
The DNA here is from genome assembly GCA_025447955.1 of Psilopsiagon aurifrons. NCBI lineage: Eukaryota > Metazoa > Chordata > Aves > Psittaciformes > Psittacidae > Psilopsiagon > Psilopsiagon aurifrons. The sequence goes on from JAOEHY010012966.1 coordinate 2,025, forward strand.
AGTCATAACCTCTATCACAGAGTTATTTTTTGCACTCTCTGTTCCTATAAATTTTTAATTAGTTACACCAAGTGAAACTATTCCAGCAGGGATGATAAATTCACACTTACAGCAACATGCGACTGAAAGCTTTTGTATATATCATAAAAGAAAGATCCTGTACTCAGTTTTTCTGTATTTCAAGTGAAATCTGTAACACTTTGCCTACTTAATTATTAAGGGGACAATTATGCTTTGTCTAGATGATAAGATCACTGCACTGATTATGGTTTCTTTGAAGTTCGCACATTACTGCCCAGAAGTCCTACCCTCAACATTTGATATTTTGTCAGAAAGTCCCATTCATGTCTAATGTTTGGTTAGCATTACTTGGCTATCCTTTACCCTGGCCTAGCCTCACATGGCTGCTAGGAATAGGATTTAGCAGGCTATATGAGTGTGTGGGATCACACTAAGTATTGTGAAAAAGCACAGTGAACCTGTTTCTTACTGCTGTCTGGTTCAGATTTGCAGGACATAGTTCAGATGTAGGAATTGGTGAGAAAAAGCCCCAGACACTACTACCATCTTACTCATAAAGTCATTTTGAAGAACATTCAGTCCTCTGCTAGAGCCCAGATGTTCAAATGTTTCTTTTGTTTGATAGACCATCTCCTTGGAATACAGACTAGTGTGTGTGAGAGACTGAAATCAGACTCCGCTGTCCATTGTCTCAAATAATAGTCTGAGAAGCTGAGATAGAAATGCACCTATCTTTTGGCTCAGAGATGGGCAGGAGGAGTAAGACTCCAGTATCCATTGCCTAGGAAAAGGGTGTAAGGAGCTGAACTGGGACTCCACCATCCGTTGCCTGAGGGATAAGTGGGAAAGAGCTAAGACTCTTCTATCTTATCCATTCTAATTCTATCCTTCTTCTAATCCATTGTCAGAATTAGCATGAGGTATTATCGCAAGAATTGCTGCAGACACATGTGTGTGCAGACACATGCAGTTGAAGTACTGGCTGCAAGACCAGGGAAACTGGTCCACCAGGAACATGTAATACATGACATGAAGAGCAGAGGTACTCCCCCCAGCTTTTTACAAAAGGGGAAAAGGTAATCACTAAGAGACACATCGCCAGGGAGCCATTGCTGTGAGGACGACTCCAGAAGGACACTTCCATGAGAACACTGCCTACCGATGACTACTATGGACCCTGAGGGACACGCTCCATGAGACATGGCCATGGGGGCAACTCCACGGGGTACCTTCAAGGGGACTCCAGAAGGATGCCTCCACAAGGACACCCACCTCTGACTGACTCCTGGGGAACACTCTGCTTCGATACTGACTATGAACCCTGAAGAAATCCCGCCACTGACAATGACAATGGATGCCCGGGACACAGCTGGATCCACGGTGGTGGCTATCTCTCTCTCTCTCTCTGCACCCTGAATCCTTGCTCCATTTTCTACCTTTTTTACAATCTGTCCTATTGCTACCTCCCTTATTACAATAATTTCCCTTTTTCATAATAACTGTCCTTTCCTAATAAACCAACTAATTGAATACAGTATTTGACTTCGTTTGCATCTTAATTTCACTCTTGGGATCATGAACTGAAATGGAGTCCAGCACTGGGGTTTTGTCCAATCGGACCCTGACAGTGTGTTTTCTTCATATGGTGTGCTCAGAATCTTCATGCACAAGGAACAACCACACACTTTTTACTCAAATTACTTTCCTCTTAGAAAGCAAAAAAAAATGAAAGAGACCCTTCAGGAGTGTTTTGTGTCCCTTCCTTTCATTCTTCAGACACATATTGCAACTATATGGTGTATTGAATAAAGAAATGTATTGCAACTATAAATAGTGGCATAAGCTACTTCTCTATAACGTATAATGTGAATGTAGGTTAAGCCACTTTCAAACTTCCTTTTAATGTGAAATATCTGCTTATCTGTCTTAATTCTGTGACATAAAATCTCCCCTTTTAGATCATATATAAGTGCTGTGAACTTCACTGAACTAATATGCCTATCACAGGTTTGAGTATATTCAAGACGAGGAGTTTTAAGCTAATCAACATCATATGCCTAGATAATTTGTTTCTAGCACTATCTACCTTGCAGTGATCATGATAGATTGTTTAATACTTTAATACATGTAAGAAGATTAATGGAGTACTTTGATGCAGTAGATAAGTATTTACCAGACAGAGGATACAGAATGAAAAGATAAATGCAGTCCTTCCCTTAGCACAATTTCATTTGTTGATTTGGGTTTTTGGGGGGTTGTTGGGGATTTTTTGGTTGAGGAGAGGGGGTTGTTTGTTTTTTGTTGGTTTTGTGTGGGTTTTGTTGGTTTTGTGTGGGGTTTTTGTTTTGTTTTGTTTTTTTTCTCTAAAACTAGTTAATTCATTTCCTGTAGGATCTGAACTCTTTCAATTTTTTTTTCAAGTAGCAGCTACACACAAATAGTTATCACCAGTGTAGCACCCTAAAATCTGTTATAGAAATAAGTTCCTTTCCTGAAATATCTTGGAAACTAATCAGACTTTTGCTTTATTGAACATGAAATAAAGGTGATAACTGCAGGTTCGGGGGTGGGATTTTTGTTTCTGCAGTCTTTTCTCCTATATAAATTAAAACAAAATTCTGACCATCCTAGCAGACTACAATGCATAGTTATAAAAGCTGAAAACAAGGATTGTGTTCTGTTTTTTTCACAGACTGTTGTCATGGTGTCAACAAATACTGTGCTATCAAATTTTAAACCTAAAGCATTTATAGCACAAAGTAAGCAAGATAAAATATTTAGTGCTGCTAGACTTTGAGCTTCATTGTCTAGAGTGTTTTGTGTCTTCTGTCATTAAAGCTATTTGGTTTACTTTTACCTGTATCCAGTTGCTTAATTATATTTCTGTATTGAAATATGTCTTCACTAACTTGGAGTCTTTTTTAATGGTTGGACTTGATGATCTTAAAGGTCTTTTCCACCTGTTTCATTATATGATTCTAACAAGTAAATATGTCTATTCACTTGACTACTCTGCACTATCTTATAGTAGTTGCATGGAAGTCTTTGAGAACTACAAGGATAATGAAAGGTCATAAACTGTTTCTTCAGATGTAGAGCTTTTTCCCAGATTAGAGGGTCTATTGTTCCACTGAAATATTGCTAACTCAGATATACATTTACTCAGATCATTTTTAGAAGATAGGTACATTAAGGGAGCTATAAAACATCTGTGATTGTAATTGAGATTCAAAGCAAAATTTTGACTACAGCTACATTAGCACAAAAAGCATGGTGTATCATATATACTGTTAGGCAACCACCCTAGGATAGTAAATGCCATTTACACTCCACATTTTAGTGATAAAATAATTCAGAAACAGAATAACCTTGAGAAAAGGATATTTGAACATGGTATAGGAAAGAAACTAACCAAGCCAACAAAACAAAACCTAGTATGCATTCCTTGCATTTTTCTAAGATTGTATGTTAACAACAGTCTGTGCAGTATATGCATGCATTCTACAGTAGTTACTATTAAAATTACCAAATTTAGATTTAAGACCACACACACTGCACTGAAATTTTTTCCATATAAATCCATCCAACTTTTTATAGCTCTGTAAAGACTTCCTAGCTGTTACTAATGGGTTTTCAATAATATTTAAATCCTTTCCTGCATAACAAAAGCATAGGCTGTCTCCAAGGCTGCAGAAGTCCAAATGGATTGGAAAATTGAATAGATGAAAATGCATTCTATTTTCTCTCTTAACTTTTCTGACCAGTTATATTTTCTTAGTTTTGAAATGTGGATAATCTGAAATCTTGAGGCAGAGTATTGAAATCTGACATCCCAAGAAAAAAAAAAAAAAAAAAAAAAAAAACAAAAAAAAAGTTATCTCCTGTCAAGGTTTTCTACTTCGTAACTGAAGGTTTGAGCATCACATTTTCCAGAATTAACATTAGTTTTATTTAAAAGATGACATCTGTGGTGCTGAAGCAGACAATGCAACAAATGGCTTTTGTGGAGCTGAGGCATTTAATCAACTGCAAAAGTTGTTTTGCTGAAATTATACTCCAGCACACACATTATTACTATTAAAAGGACAGTTTCGGATACTGCCATCTTACTGAAGATGCAATTTGTGAGGGTTTGGAAGAAATGTGATGTGTTTCTGTCACTCTCTTCCTGACACTTTGAAATTAGGCTGACATTGGGTATAAATGAGAAGACACACGGTCCCTAAACAACAGTGAGAATAACTTTCTGATAACAGGAGAGGAAAAATCATCCTCTAGTAGTATTGCGCCCAGTGAATAGGACATTGGGATGGAAAAGAGGAAATACAGATTGGTTCTTCAGTGTTTATCACTTGCTTTAATTCTGAATTGCTGTGTGACCCAAAGCTGAGATAGAAACATCAGATTTTTTTTTCTTCTACTCCCCTATCATTTATCCTTTTTCTCTGTTTAAGCTCTAAGGCCTTACATGTTTTAATGTGCAGTACCCAAATGCACACTACTGAATATCTCTAAGAATTGCATTCAAAATATCGTAATATTCCTATGACAGATACTTAGTGGGGTCAAAATAGAACCTCTTTATACAGAAGATCTTTTGAAGGCTAAAGCTGAAATCTCTAGAAAGTGCTGTAGGAAGACAAAAGCTTGTTTGTTTACCTCAGTTAAAGTATGATAGGCTCCTTTCAGTCTGCAGCAAACCAAGCCACACTCACTACTTTCTGAAGTGTTTGCTTTCATTTCTAAATACCTTGCAGAAGGAGTTTCTGATTAGCATGTTTGCCACACATTTACTGTAGATCTTATTCCTAAAATGAACTTGGATGGAATCTTAAAAAAAGACCCCTTGAATTACATCATTATGCTATACAACATGTTCAACATTCTTGAGAATCTTTAAGATCTTTGAGAGTCTGTTTTATCTAAATCTCTCATTAAATCAGGCGCATATTCAGTGCATGTAGCCTTTTGTAACAGGACAGGAAGTCCTACAACAAAGAATCTACAGTGCAAACAACTTCCTTGAGTTTAAATTAAGCTACAGTATCTTTTCTGAAGCATTATAATTTTGAAATGAAAGCTGGTTTTATGACTCATTCAAAGCGAAGATCAAGCACTACAGTAATGCCTCACCCCATACTTTTAACCAGTAAGTCAAAAGCCCACTTGAGTAATTTACAAATGGAATATGCAGTCATCAGATCAAAAGACGTAAAGAGTGAAGTACCTACTGAATTACCTCATTTAGTGGACAAGCAGCTCACAAACGATTTAAAAAGAGTCTGTATACTGATATATCACACAGAAAACTTATGACTTCCAGTAGAAATCTACATGAAACTGTTAGAACCATCTGTGCTAAAATCTAAAGACCTGGCCTAATGTACTACTAAATTTATTAATGGTGAGGAAAGACAAACAAGACAATATGCTTGATTTTGTATTTTTTTAAGTAATATTTAATTTTCTTTCCTTGCAATTTAGGCCAGGGAATATATTTCATTCCCATCTCAAGTTAGAGAAGCTTGTGACATTGTTCAAAGTCTATGTCTGTGTTACTGAATGAAAGAGGGAAGGACATAGGCTGATACCTTGGTCAGAGGTCAAATAGTCAAACAGAGGTTTGAGCCTACACTGCTCATGGTTATCACACCGTACATGACATATTTGTTTTGGATGGAAATAGTCAGAATATTTTATAACAGAGCCAGAAATAGAGATGACTATTTAGTAGTGTGTATGACCAAGGTCTAAAGGTCAAGCTCACAATTGACCCTCTTACTTAATAGTAGAGATGTAGTCCTGAGAGCTGCCTGAGCACCTCAGAAATCTTAACTCTAATAGTAACTATTTGGCAGCATTCAACCTACATTTATCCAGGAAAATAAGGCAAATTTGGGGAAAATTTTATTCAAGATCTTCCTTAGAAAACAGGATAAATTTGTGTCCGGTTTAGATGCCTTCATTCTATAGAGCCCTACAACACATTTCTAGTTGAAGATGTCCCTTCTTCTCACAGGGGGGCTGGACTAGATGACCTCTGAATGTCCCTTGCAACCCAAACTATTCTATGATTCTATGCTTTGTTATAATTACCAATATTTGTTACCAATAAATAACCTAACCCATAACTGCTGAACCTTGAGTGGCACTGACTGTTATAGCCTGAGTGACCTGCAGATGATGAACATATCATATGTTGCTGTGTTAATGCTACCACAGTAAGTGTTAGCATGCTAGAATTTGTTATTCTTTCAAATATCTGTGAAACAGCCCAGGCAATAATTAAGTTTAGTAAAGGGGGAAGCAACAATGAATTATACCTTCAATTTGCCAAGATACCATTCCAGGATAATTTTCCATGGATCATGTGCATATGCTCTATTTTAGAGCCAGTGAAATCTATTTAGATTAATTACTAGACCACAGCAGGGTTAAGGAACACAGAAGAATCTTTATCTGATAAAATAGCTAACATTGCTTCATAAATCTGAGATACTCAGCACACCATCAAAGTTGGACAGTAAGTTTCAGCAGGGTTCCAGCAAATGAAGCTATGATATCTCTTTAGCTTGCAGTTAAGATTCAAAGATACCTTCAGAAGATTTTTCACTGCTGCTGACAGTGCCTCAGTACAGGAAACTGATTACATTGCAGTATTTATGTTTCTCACGTGAAATGACAACTAAACACAAAAATCAAAAGTTACAACCTTTCATACTTTTACAGTCATTGTTACAACTTAAGGCATTCTTTATGCATTTGGTATTATAACTACATGTGCTTTGAAATTAATGAGCCAGAATGAAGCTCACACCTTACAAGGTTAATTTAGACTTGTCGTACCTCATGTTTTCCCAGAGTTTTACATTATGCAAATTGTGGGTGATGATGTGAAGCTGACAGAAAACCAACAAGTCATGAAGCCAAGTCACAGCTATGAAACAGAAATTAGAATAGCTGATGATCAGAGGAAATGACCCTACCCTGGCTTTCTCAGCAACCCATGCAACTTTTCTTCCCCCTAATGCCAGCTTTTGCAGAGCTTCTGCTTTAATCTCTTCATTCAGATTGGAGACATAAGCTCTTTTTGAGCTAAAAGGAAACAAAGTATATACATCAGGGTTCAGATTTCCCCAGAAAGAGGGGGTAAAAATAAAAAAAATCAAACAGAAAAAAAGAGAAAAAATTACACTTTGAGATACTTTAAAATCTCTACTGGGTTCCTACCCACTGAAGTGCTTTATTACACTCTATTCTCTGCTCAGATGATTCATTATATAACCAGACTCCATTTCAAAAAAATATATTTTAACAGTAATTATTCTATCATTCTGCATTACCACTAACTTCACAGACAAAAAACCCATGGGGAAACACCGCAGGTCTCAAGGCTTAGCAGTTCAGGTAAAAGACCTTTCTTTTCACTAGAACTGTTCCTACCTTTACCATGAAAGAACTGACTATCCTTTCCCAGTGCACTTCTTGTATGTTTTATAACACTTTGAAGATATATTTACCTTCCTATGTACATATTCGACAGCTACAACAGAGTATTTTTAATGTGATATTTAAAGACTTTTTCATGTTTTACCCAGTCTATGTAATGCACTGGCATTATGTAAATACGTAAAATGCACAGATGTAGCTGTAAATTCAGTGTATTTAGTGATATGCTAGATATAAACTACTATGAAAAATTAATATTATATACTAGGAAATTATTATAGTATTAAAGTATTAATTTAGGTTATACCTGATCTTTGTCACATCTGGAAATCTGATGTCTGAACACTCACAAACACTCAAAAAATGGAGAAAAGCTGATATAATTTAAGCTGATAAACACTTCAGACCATCACAATACTGGTTTGACTATATTCATCATCATTAAACATTACTTTAAAATCCTGTGTGCAGGATTTTTGTGAAAAATGCAACAGAAATTAGGGTGTGTTGATGAACCTTTTTCACACCATACCAATATTTCTCTATCCCATCTGCTCTTTATTCAACCTTATCTCCTTCTGCTCCTTACAGCCTGTAAGCTATATCCTCATCGTTTAGCTGATGCTTTGAACTCTTCCTACAGCCAGCCAGTGCTTGCTGGACAGTGTGAGCAGTAAAATGTCCACAGCAGTCAAAAGACAGTGGCTATCTCAAGCCCTACTTGTACATCATTTGCAATAGAGATGCCTGGCAGGAGTTCACCAACCTTGTAGTGTGATCAATTTTAGAAAATTTTTACTACTGCAGGCCTAACATCCCTAAGGCGCTTCAGTCTGTTTTACAGACACATAATCCTTTTCCTTCATAAGTATGGAACAAATGGTTATTCCCGCTGTGCAATTCCTGCAGCCAGTAGAAAGGATGAGAGATGGTTTCAATGTCTTCACAGAGTGTTGCTGCTGGGTGTAGACAAGATTAGGATTGGTCAAGTGCAGTGTTTCTTTGTTGCTTAAATATACTTATAGGATGGCATACATACACAGCAAGATTTTGTTTCCCACACAGTTTTACAAGCAATGCTCTTGCACTTAAATCATATATAGGTAGAAATTGGGTGAAAATATGGTGTGCAAGCCAATCTGTGTTGCTTGTAGGTCTTACACACATGAACTGTAAATGCCTCTTCAGGCTGCCTACCTAAAGTTCAGAGTCTGTGCCTTCATGTCTGGGTTTGTTGGTTGGTTTTTGTTTGGGTTTTTTTTTCAGTGTATTTTCAGTTCAGTGCATGCCAGAGCTGTCTGACACATCCCACAATGGGTCTCTGTAGCAGGAGAGGGCAACTTTCTGTTTTACATAGCTAAAACAATTTCTCAGTACAAGCCAGGGTGCACTCATCAGACTTCCTCTAAAAGCTAAATCACTTTCTTCTTCTCTGGCTTCTCCACTCAAAATTGAAAGTTTGATCATCAGAATGATGCAAGGGACCAGAATCCTAATATTTATTATTAATTATTGAAGCACTGGGTAGAAGCAATATTGTCTCACTTTCCCTCTTTCTCCCACTGGAGTTTCTTGGCTGAGCTGGATTACACACAGTAGGCTTGCAACAGCTTCTCCAGCTGCTCTGTCACAGGAGAGTGAAAAGAGAGACCCATATATCTGCAGAGAGGAGAGCAATCAGCTACACAGACTCCTTAAGCAGCCACTGTGGATTTGTCACGAATGGACCTGTGCGCTGCGCTGTGCAGGAAACTCACCTGCAAGAACCAGTGAACACATACTGAACAGCTACATCACAGAAGGCTCTGTAGTCAATCCCTATGTGATGTTTTGAGCTAATTTAATTCTTTATTTTATGAAGCCACAAAATATTTTTCTCCTGCTGGGGCTGGAGAAGGTCTTGGAAATTATCTCCCAAAATGCCTGGCAGCTCTGCAACTTGTCTATGAGCAAATGTATTGTTATGTGATGTTTCTATTTTTAAAACTGTTTTGTTTTGTTCTTGATAGACCCAGAAGGACTGTACAGACATCCTTTTCCACTGGTGATCTCATTTCATAATGAAAACACAGCGGTTTATGTCCTTAAAGATTTCCTATAGTCAAGGCATGGCTTTTATTCAAGTGCACCAATTTGAGTTTTGGCATTGTGGTTGATATTCCTTGTGCGCACAAAAGATTTTGTTACACATCCCTCTGTGCAAACCATCTAAGTGTTTTTGTTGCTGCTGTTCTGGTTTTCATACAAGGAACTGTTTTTCATTTCAAAGATGTCACACCAAGATTGAATTGATATACTTATGCCAAAAGACATTGTATTTCCTGTGAGCAATTATGGAAGCAATAAAATTTAAGACAAAGAGCTATGAGAGTTTGGGAAAACTCGCATGGCAGCGAGGCTGACTTTTAAAGCAGAAAAATGAAGTGCTAAGTATTCCATCAGTATGTGATGGTGGATGTTAATTAAAGTCAAAAGGGAAAACAAGTCTTTATATAAAAAGTAATGCATTTGTATTAGACCAATTACAGTCTATGAAGAAGCAAAGAACAGATTCAGGCATGAAATGGGAGTGATTACATCACCGGCAGCATCACCATCACGAGAAAAGTTAACCTTCAATCCAACCTGGAAGTCTAAATAATTATAAGGAAACTTTTCTATGGTAAAAAAACACATTTCCCATGAGCAAGTACTAACATAAAAAGCATTGCACAGAAAATGGTGCATCAGAAAAATATGCTGCAGAATGGCCTAGACTACTGTGTGAAAGTCCTGGAATACCCCTCCTGCTACAGAAATCGACTATTAAATGAATACTTGTCCAACTTTTGGCCTTACAGATATTGTCTGTCATTTAAGGAAAAACTGAGGCCAAATGCTATTTTAAAATATTTTTTCAGAGATATGAATGAAAAATTAATTAGCTTTATTATGCTTATTGACTAACCAGGTCTTAGATCTGTTTTTGTATTGTTCTGTACTCCGCACAATTATTTCTCCTTGGTAGTATAAACACCTCATGTATCACAAGTATAATTGATGTGCTTTTATATGCCTTCAAAGACAGATTTCACTACTTTCCACTTTTCTAAAAACCCCTGGAAATGCTGCGTCCTCATAAAATTATTTGGACTGGTTTCTGTTTATTTCTTCTTTCTAGGTCTGAAAATCTCATGACTTTCATCACTGCATCTAACCGCAGCCTGACTTTGAATCTGGGTTTTGTCACCTGTCTTTCATGTATGCTAATTTATTTCTGATGTACCATGAAAAGCAGCAGATGAAACACTGCAGAATTTTTCATCACAAGATACAGTATTAAATTGATTATAAACTTATTTGCCTTCTTACATAACATCATTCATTTCACCCTCAATTCTCTCTTCCACTGGCATCAGCATATAGAAAATGGAATAAAAATTGGAAATCAAAATTAGAGCACATTTTAGTTTTTTTCTCCCATCACTATGACTTAAGAATCACGTTTCACTGAAATCTAGTCAATGACATTGTGATTTGTTATGGCACTGAAAAAAAATATCCTCTTCTTTGTAATACCCACCCCTAAATTTGTTGTAATAAACAACCACCACAGTCTGTTAACTTTTATTTTTCATTTTTTTTCAGTAATTGAACTGCATTGATTAGTAATTCACCATATTCAATCAGATTTTTGAAGTTATACTCTTGTCCACATGCAGGCTCCATTAATAAGAAAAATCATCACTTTATTTCATAGTTCGTCCATCTAAACTATTACCATAGTTTCATATTTGGCAAAAACTACATTCACACAAGTGCACACGTACAAAAAGAAGAGTAAGTTGAATAAACTTATTGATTTGGCAAAATGACTTGGCTTCATAACTGAATACTTGACAACTAGATTTAAAAGAGAGACAAATACTATGTATGTCTACACCATTAAGTATTGGAACTGAAATCTTAGTATTGTCCCTGATTTCTAAGGCCTAATTATGCTGGCATTGCCAGCATATCTGGTTTTGATCAAAATAATTCGATATCACCAACAGCGTGCAAAACCAGATTGGAGTAAGTTCATCATGAGTTGACTGCAGCATCACATCTCCATTACCACAGGGAAAAGGGAGAGGAGAAATATCAAAGAGCGCATTGTACATTTTCCAGCCCTTATTTAAGAATATGCCAGGTTCAAACACGATGGGATATATTATCTCTAGGGACTAAAAGCATAATAACCAGCTTTCCATTGAACTCTCCCTTCTCCACACTGATTTTATGACGGATTCAGAATCCTAAAATTAATTCTATGCTGAAGCACAAGCTTTCAGAGTAAGAAACAATTTTCCCATGACTTACATAGATGTTAATTATTATGCCACAGGTATAATATACAGGAGAATGGGGCTACTAACTTCATTAAGTAAAGATATGCATGGCTGCAAGTGAATGAAAATTTTTGTCCTTTTTTTCCTGCTTTCACCAACTAAAGCAGAATTGGCTTTAAACCGATACCCCTCATGTACAACAACAGTTTCTATGTAAGTGATGGAAATAAGCATCTTCAAAAGAGGACAAATTCACTTCCCAGGAGAAAAGCAGCACTTAACTTTTCTCTATGCTGATGAACTCTGGCAAATAGGCTTAAAAATGTCCTCAGAACTCATAAACTAATTGGAGCCTGCCCTACAAACTCACTTTGCATTAAAAGTCTGATTGTGTTTACTAAGGCTTGCATAAAAACATCATCTAAACAAATTTAGAAACAGTGCACTAGAAACTGGTGGAAAGTTAAAACTTAGTGTCACCATGGGAGCTTTAAAAACTGATGAAATGAAGGGAAATGTTAGTTTTAAAGCTCTATGTTCCCATCTCTTCTTGAACTGGTTTATGCAGGGTGAAAGTGTCATGTGAGATGTTTCTTCAGGGATGACTAGAAGACCAATTGGGGGGGTAAGGTTCATGAAGAGTTGTGAGGAAGAATTCATTCAGCACATAACTGAAGACTATACACAATAGTCTGAGAAAACTCCTTTTGAAGTAAGTTGAGTAGGGAAAAAAGCTGTGTTTTATATTGTTCTCTGGAAATACAGACAATCTTTCCACCTTTTAACATACTGTCATTTGAGCAGTGATATAGACAGTCACAAAAGGAAAGAATCAAATAAAGAAAAATCCTGTGTAGCTATTGGTCAGTATCATGTGAAAAGCAAGGCTTATATCTCCATGGGAAAAGAGAATCAGGAGCACCCCTGGCTCTACTCCAGAAGACTTGCTGAGACTGAAGATCTGGACATTCAGGCAAGCACAGAAAAACAAGTACTGGAACAAAAAACCCCAAAATGCTTGGCATCCTAAAAGGAAAAAATCTTTCTAAATCAAGAAAACTGAAACATCTTGTCAGCATGGGTTGGAAAGTCAGGAGAGGAAAAAATTATGTTCTTCTGGAGGAAGCTCTTGTTTCTGCTTTTTATTGTCTGGCAGTAGTGTAGCAGAAGAGGCTTCTCATAAACCACAAACTTTAAGAAGGTTTCTGCGTTTATCTGGAAATGGAAAAGAGAAGATTCTTATAGTTTTGGATCTATACCTTCATAACCTGAAGCTGAAGCCTTTAAGAATTTTATGTTTTTATCTCTCAGCAGTTTTTCCTAAAGTTGTGGAGATCAGGGCTGTAGCCCATAAATACTTTTCCACAGACATGCTACAACGTGCAAGTTTCTAAGTTATTTGGAGGCATCTGATTACACACGAGGCAGAGGATATCTGCATCCATCTGGAAGGTCACCTGGAGGCTTGGAGAGATACCCTCAAGCCTTTCAAACTACATGCCATGTTTATGGGTAAGCACTGAATCACCCCTCTTATTTTCATTAGATACCTTATCACATTAAACACCTAGCACACGTGTGAATGTCTATGTTATAGCTACCTGAAGTTAGATGTCTGAATCTAGGCAAAAAGATGTGGATGCTTCATATGAAGTGAGACTACTCAATCCTAGATGTTTTTTCTTGAAATGCTGTGCTTATAGTATGACAAGCAAAACCTTTTATGGTGATTCAGTTCAGGTCCTTAAAGTTATTAGTAGGATATCCTGAAACTTGTCCCATATTATAAGCTTTTCTGCAGACTTTAAGTTGTCTAAACGTTAATTCAAGTGGTTTGACAAGATTTCTATCCTTTTTTTCAGATAGCTTAACATTCTATCAGAGAGAATAAATAATCAACAGTATGACAGCTATAAATAGGAAAGTAATCTTATTGCCTCTTATTTTGGTATCAGGGAAGCAGGTACTTAGTTTTCAAATTCAGGGGCAATTTGTCCCAAAGACCACTCTGAAACTAGACTTGGTTTCCATTGGTGATCATGGTACTTAAAACTAAATGCCTGCATGTGAGCAAAAGGTGGCATTCAGATGCCTAAACACAGGCAATTTTAAATGCCTGCTCTAAGGTATTGGGTATTACTTCAGTTATTACTCCAGAAAGTCCAACAGGAGCAGAGACATCATTTCAGCTAATAAGCATTATTCACCAGTTGTGGTATTTATGTCCAAGATATGGATGTCTAATACTCTTTGAGATCTCTTTGGCCATGTAGTACATCCATTTCAACTGGCAGATAGAGCACAGATTCTATAGGGTTTCCATGGTTTTCTGAAGCATCCTCTGGAAACTGTGCAAGCTATACTACAGTATTTCAAATGTCCATGTATAGGTAAAAACATCTCATTCATCACAGCTGTCAGCCTTACCCTCTAAGCTTTGGTGAGGGCATTGACTAACTCTTCATTATCTGTAATGAGTGCTTTCACTTTCAGCTACCATAAACAAAAACTTTCTGGAAACAAACTCTGAGGTCATTGGCTGACTTCAGCAACCTAAGAACAATCACCTACTTTCATATTAGGTACTGTGCAGATCCCAAAATATGCAGATCCCAAAATATGCAGATCTGTATATCCCTTGTTGCATCTCCTAGCCCAGGGAAGGGAAACAAAATGGCATTAGGCAACTATGTTTAAATAACTGAATGCAGCATCTAATTTCCAACTGAATTTTACCCTTTGTCTGTAGCTAATAGTCATACACAGACGTCACAAACAGAAGTCTCTTCCAGATAGTTGGCACACTTTCTGGTGAAGAGCCAAATAAATTTGAGGCAGGCAGGTATTCATAGCTTCTCTGAGATCAGTCTTATACTGTAGACTAACCCACTGACTTCAGAATAGTTTGTCGCAACAGCTTACGGTTTGTTCCTTTGTTTGCAGAAAAAATTAACAGGTCTCATGCATGTCACAAAGAGCAGATGATTTTAAAGTTCAATTAAAACTTTACTATCAGAATTTATAGAACATTCTAACTTTAAAGGATTTACTTGTTTGTTCTTGGTTGTGGGTTATTTTTTTGATTTTGTTGTTTGGTTTTGGTTTTGTTTGGGTTTTTTACTATGATAAGTTTAAAATTGGGCAAGAAGTGGAAATTCTTGTTATCTGCCTAAAAAGCTCAATTTTCAACTGGGCAGAAAAAAGCTGTCATTAATAGAGAGCTTTCACTCTTTCTTCTTTTCCATGGTATTGATTTCTATTATCCTCTCTACTGTGAATCCAAGTCAATGACCGAGTCATAACTACAGCATATGCAATGAAAAAGAACAAGAAGTACAAGTCATAAACTGCTAGGCTGGGCAAAAAGCCACCAATCTCCCAAACGCCCTATCCCAATTTTTTTTTCAGTCTTCATTGGTTATTTCAGTTCATGAAGCTAACCTTAGTTAAAGGAGCATAAAAACCTTCCCAAATTGGTCTCTGCTGTAATTTCTGCTCTTACCAGGACAGTACTTTCCAAAGAAAATGAGCCACAATAAAACTTACAGGAGCAAAAGACTATGCAGGCTCAAGTTGTTTTAAGAGAGTGGTGAGCCCGCAGCAAGTTCAGATACCTGGAAAGCTACAAAACCTTCTCACATTTTTCAGAGATTAAATATTAAGGACTTTTTTAAACATCAAAATTGGAGACTTTTATTTTTTTTTCTTTTTGCTATGTGTTAACCCTAAAAAGATTTTTTTCGGCATAAACCCAGTCTTGCTATTTAAAATAAGCTGAGACTATTCCCCAAATAGCATACTTTGCGTACATTTTTTACAGATGACAATCTCAATAAAAACTTCAGAGATCCATGGCTAAATGTACTTTCATTTTAATTTTGATGAATTCCCCCAAACTATACATTTCTAAAATTATCTTAAGTCATATAAGCAATTTTAATTGAAAAATTTGGCAACTGGATCCAAGCCAAAGCCATCTGATTGTAACTCAGAACTAGTAGCATTGAACTAATGCTTTTGCATCACATGTAAACTATCGACATGTGATGATGTCAGTATTCTCTTTCTAGAGAAGAAAACTTTCAGACTGTGTCTGTCTGCATTCAGTTTAATCGCCAGGACAGTGTTGTTGGACTCCAAAAGAAAGGAGATATCACTGTTTATAGACATTAAAGATGTTTACTTTTATGCTTCTTATAAAAGATAGATATTTTGAACAATTTTAACACAAATATTGGTGTGATGTCATTGCAGTATTGCCTGTAATATAATAAAGCATTTTTTTAATTTGCAACAGGGACATAACATAAAAGGATTTAAAGTTATCAATCTTTATTCAAAGTTTACATACAGCATGACAATTGCAAGGGCTTTTTTAAAAACTCAAAGTATAATCATATCAATCATTAAAGCAGGAAAAATTTAAGAATTAAATTCTAAGTTGGAAGATGGGAATCAATTAAGTGACACTGTGGCAACATCCAATGCGCTTTTTGAAAAGTGCCTACAAGTTTCAGGAAGACTGTAAATAAAAAACAGATTTTTCAAATTCTAGCTGAGCACATCTGTTTATTGCCACATGCTGTGTTGTTTTTCTCTTCATGACAAAATACATTTCACCATGAAGAAGAGCATAACAAATTTGTATGAGCTACTGATATAAAATAGAAAGTTCCAGTTCATCCAGGCTTGTGGTACTGGTACATTTGAAATGTAGAACAGTATTTTAAAATAATATTTTAATAAAATAATTGAACTTATTTAACTTTATTTTTATTACTTTGTTTTCAAGAAAAGAATCAAAATGGAAATAGGAACATTAATGGTTAGCTACTCCAATTATCTCTATATGCTTATATAAAATTCAATTTACATTATTTTATTGTACATTTGTATATTTCTTGTTTCATTTACTAAAACATGGTAGGATTTAAATACACATAGAAGAACATTTCAGCCTCAAACACTGAAATAAAACAGAGCAAGTATGCCAAAACTCTATTCATTAAACAGTACAGGCTTCATAAGGAAGAAAACAAATAGCTAAAAGTATATAAATAGAATCATAGAATACTTAGGGTTGGAAAGGACCTTAAGCTCATCTAGTTCCAACCCTCATGACATGGGCAGGGACGCCTCACACTAAACCATATCACCCAAGGATATGTCCAACCTGGCACTGAACACCACAGATGGAGGATTCACAACTTCCCTGGACAATCCATTCCAGTGCCTCACCACCCTTACAGTAAAGAATTTCTTCCTTCCATCCAATCTAAACCTCCCTGGTTTAAGTTTAAACCCATTACTCCTTGTCCTGTCACTACAGTCCCTAATGAAGAGTCCCTCCCCAGCATTCCTATAGGCCCTCTTCAGATACTGGAAGGCTGCTATGAGGTCTATAAACAGAATAGATGAAAGAAATAAGACTATAAAAAGTAGTAAGTACCCCTCCACATGGTATCTTCTCATAGGTAATACTTGGGGATGTGCAGGGCATTGTCAGATATAAAAGGGTATATTGTATGAACAGAGTCAGCTAATAGATACAGAAAGACTGATTGTGTGTATGAGCAAGAGTAATGTAGGTTAAACATTTACTCATTCCTGCGCTGCAAATTTAACAATGGTCACTAGAAAAACATGCTTAAAAACTGCTGACAAAGTTAGTCCTTTGGATAACTCAACTGTTTTAAATGTAGTTTCCTAAGGGAAAATATCACCAGTGATATATTTAGGGTGACTTGTTTTACTTCTTTTAGTAAGAAAAATGCCAAAAATAGTTTAAAACAAAATCTTTTAGAAGTAAGGATCACTAAAAATTTTGAATGATAATTCTTCTGTCCTTCTTTGGTTTTGTTGTTATCATTATTATTATTAGTCCCAACAATTTCGAAGGGCAATTATGAACTATTCAATATTAACAAATCTAGTTGAGTTGCTTGTTGATGCATGTGCTACATTCCTACTGACTCTATAAAATGACAGTGAATGTTCTGTATTTTCTGCTCTTCAATGTATTAATGTGTTTCAAACTTATTTTTATTAGCCATTTTGCTAGATTTACACATGAATAAAGTTGACATTTCCCTTGCAAAGCTCCTCCTCAATTACAGCAATTTGAGAATTTTACTGAAGTAATTTAGAGACGTTGAGCCTGTTATAACACAACACAATATTCAGTTTAGATAGTTTGCCTTTATTGCTTTACAAATCCAGGTATCATTTTATTCCCTAAAGAAGACACATAGGAGGATGGATAAACTAGCAAATATAATTGAAGAAAATGCTTTCATATCATGCAGTGCAGAAAATACAGGTTTTCCTATTAAACAACTTACCAAGAAATTAAACAAATAATTTGATCGTAAAATGAAAATACCCAGGGATATTTTTCTCTCCATCTCCCTGCCTCTTAGTCTCTTCCTATCTCTTGGACAACTTGAGCAGAGCTGACAGGTACATTAAAATGTATTGTTTTAAAGTTCAGTCTGCCCAATTACTTTGTCTGAAGCTTTAGAAAACTTAAAAGGGCATAGACCTTTTGCTAAGCCTTTTTTTCCCAGTAATCAATTTCACTTTTTTAATCTGCAAAATAAATATGAGAATTAAAACCTGAATTTAATTATTATCATTTGATAGATTTCAATGCATCCACAAAGATGCATTTCAGACTATAAGGACTATACATAAGATGGCACTGAGATTGTTTATGCCACCAATGAACTTGGGACGGGGAATTTCTACATCTGGAACCTTGACTCTGACAATTCAATTTTATATTTGCGTTAAAAGGGACCTTTTAATCATTTGCAAGTGTTTAAGGAATGTTATGCAAAACATCCAGATGGTAATAGCAGCTGTTTGTCTGATAAAAATAATGCCTGTTTTAGCATGGGATGAATCCTTAGCTGCACTACTGATAGCTCCATTTGCTTTGTAAACTCTGTCTAAAGATAAAAACTTGCATTTTCTTTTGAAAAAAAGTATACTCTTAGCCTTTAAAAATCACTATGACTTTTACTATCTCCATTGAAGGGAGTATAGAAAAAAAAACCCTGAATTTTTTTCTCATGTTCTCTTATAAAGATTGATATTTTGGATTTTTTTCTTTACCCGCCCCCTTCCAAACTAAGGAGATCTTACATCAGCCAGGCCACTGCACCAGACTTATAATAAATGAAAACTTGAACGCTTTGATTGAAACCATCTGCCCTATTCTGTCCAAAACAAGGAAATCCTGTGAACTAATGACATCTTATTCCTGTATTTCATATCTGTCACTCACTAAGGGGATATGCATAACATGCTGCTAAGAAGTCTGAGGATATATATCCAAGGTGTCTTTTTCTGAGACTTTGCTGTTAACTGGAGATTTTTCTCTTTATTTGACAGCAGCCCAATTCTCTTTGCATTAAAGTTAATTAAAGGCTTCTATTTCAATGAATAAGTGCTGAAGTGAATTATCTGCTGTCCAGGTTACATCTTTGGTGAGGAATTATCTTCTGTTATATAAATACTTTTGTTAGTTCCACTCAAGTTTTCATTACCTGATTAAGGTTAGTCACACTGCGGAAGACCACAGATATATTCTACCATCTATTACAACAGCATCTACAGTCTGCAGCTATAGATCACAAATACTGGTGTCAATAGCAATCTCTCTTCTCTGGCTATAGGATTAATTATCGCACAACCCAGTTAGTTATTACCCAGACCATGAAAAAGGCCTGCTAAGTTTTAAACACAATTCAACTGGGAAAGATATTGGTACAAGCTGTATTTGCACTGAAATGTGCCTAAGACTTCCACAGCAGTCACCCCGGAAAAAGTATTGAAGTGTTTTCATTTGGCATGCCTGAGATGGGCAGTATGGAAGAAAACTGCCAATTTTTTTTCAACTTCATGATTATAATACTCAAAAAATGTAGTCAAGTTTCAATTATCTGCTTGTCTTTGTCTATAGATGATCATAGAATCTCCAGCATGGACCTGTATAGACTGTGGCAGTTCTCCTAAGTGTCTCTTCAGAACAAAACTCTGTAAGGCACTGCACTTCTGCTTGGTACAGGTAGTTCCTCATCCCTGAAGCTTACAATGAAGTCAGGTTTCTACTTTCGTCTGTGTGCAGTAGGGCAGGGAGGATATCTGGAAGTCTGCATCTGGGAAAAGGGGTATATTCTGCGGAGGGTTTACTTACGGATAAGCTATGCATCTGTGTGGAGATCAGACTAGCTACTTATCATGTTAGTTTTATTTCAGAAATCATGAAACCAGTGTTCTATAGAAAGCTTTGCAATTCTTTCCCTTTTTTTTATGACAATTCTAAATGTAAACATAAATTCAAGGGTATGAAGAGAGAAGCGACAGGAAATCCAGCATTTGGCAAAGAAGAGATCATGTACATTGAAGAGAGAAAGAAACTTTTTTCTCATGATTTTTTTTTTTCTCAGAAGTAATGTAGTGATAAATAATAGTCTAAAAGTTATTTGTCTGAAGTTCATAGAATGCTAGAATGGTTTGGGTTCGAAAGGACCTTAAAGATCACCTAATTCAAATCTCTCTGCCATGGGACACCTTCTAGAAGGTTTCCAGAAGATCGGGTTTCTCAAAGTCTCATCTAACCCAGCCTTGAACACTTCCAGGGATGGGGCATAGTTGTCTTATTATAGGAAATGAGCTCAAACCAGTCACAGATGTCATCCTCTGCACATCATTATGAGTTAATTTTCTTCCTGTATATTCTTAGCATTTTTTTTCTACATTAGAAGGGACATGTATTTCACTTTTTTCAGCATAACAGATCTCTGAAATAGATCATATTTAATAGTTTCCTGTGAGTTCTAATTCTTTATTTCAAGTCAATGAAACATTAACAAAAGCTTCAGTGAATATGTTCTTTCTGCTGCCATCAAGCAAAGAATTCAACACTCCAATTTCCTGGGAACATTTTATCTCTTTATCATTTCACGTTGCCTTGGAAGTAAATATTTTAAAAAGCATAATTTTGTATTACCAGGTAAAATTGAAAAATGAAAAGTGTTAACTGTTATTTAAATAAAGTAAGACACTATGCTGAACTTGTTTTGTTTGCTTTAGCCCTCAGGATGCCTTTAACAACAATAATGAAATCTTATTCCTTAACACTGTTCTGCAAAGGAAACCGTGCATCTACTGTGCTTAATAGCTTCTCTATTAGTAAAGTATGCAAGCTACAAATCTGTATTGAAAACATGAACACAATGCAGTTTATCATGCACGTTAGGAGAGCTGGGCAGAAACTGCATGATAATAATGCTGTTTCAGAGATTTTTTCATTTTGTGCAATGTACTGAGAAGCAAATGTCCCCTCTGGAAAATAAGCCTTTGAAATTACAGCTTACCTCTCCAGCCACATTTTTCTTCTTATCTATGCTTGAAATAGACCAGTCATTCTGATAATTCCAGCTATATAGTATCAGAATATGACGGAATTTCAAGGAGCATTTCAAAATTGCTATGTACTGGCTCTTTCTATTGCATATATTGACAGCATCACAGAGACAGGATAAACCAAACTGTTCCAGATTAGGACACTCAGTGTTCATGATGTGCTATCTATTGTAAATTTATTTTATTTTTGGTGCTTAAAATCTTCCACTGTCAGCTTCAGTCCTCTTCCTCATGCTCAGTATCATCTGAAGTCATAAATAGTAATTTCTAAAGTGAAGGAACTGTGAATCTTAGAATTTAGTCTTTCATGGTTTTGTTCTCTTAGAATCATGAGTAATTTTCAGCACCAGTTTACAAAATAGAGAAGCAGCTCAGAGAGCAAGTGAGTTATATTGAATCTCTGTGGAGGTATATGTATCTCAGGAGAACTACCTGTGACCAGGGGAAGAGTGGTGGAGATTATATATGGCAAAAAATAAAAATCAAACCAAACTAATAGAGAACTGTGCAACCAGGTTCCTAACCTGTTCCAAAAATCAGAGAAAATCCCTAAGTAAGCACAAAGACCCTTATATGTGAGCTTCTATTTTGGAAAGAAAACAAGTGGTGAAAAAAACCCCGTGGCAATACTGCCAGATTCCTCAGTTTGGAAGGCTGCAATTTGGGGTAACATTATAGACATTAGACTTAGCAGATACACCAAGTAATACAGATTTTTCTGTCTCTGTCAGTAACATTACACAGTTATACTATGTGGAAGCCAGTAGTCCAACTTTAATATAAAAAATATACATATTTTATACAGAACAACCTAAGCTTAGCGATCAATAGGTGTATCGCTAGCTGTTCTGTTGTTATTGAAGGATTCTTCATAACTTTCAAGTTAGCCATTACTTCAGCCATGAGAATTTAGTCATCTCCTAAGCATAAGAATTTATCTGAAAATATCTTTTTCCATTTTAAGTGAAAATGCAAAGATTTTTATAAACACATATTTGTAGACACATTTGAAAATGAAATCCAAATATATCCTAAAGTGTCATTTAACAGAAGAAAAAATAAAACCCTGTTACTCTAAATGTAAAACATTACAAATTTTAAACCAATATGATGACTGATCCTTTTTCATTATTTAGTATATACAGGAGTGTGAAGCATTCGAAAAAAAGTTTGAAACATATGAAGCATAGAAAGATAAGTTTATTTTCAATAGCACTGAATCCTCTTTGACTCCTTTCAATATCACCGGGACATGTAAAATTCTAGGCAAATTGAGGGAACTCTTTATAAATCCCATAAATTTTCTAAATCCTTTTACAAGCTTAAACTGAGTTTTCAAAAAACATATGATGTTGACCTACTCTGCTGGTCAGTTAGATAGTTCTGATATTGGCTACCAGACTAGATCAGCACAGAGGTCTCTCTATCCAGCATAAAAGAAAAGGCGAAAAGAAATTTCTAATCAATCATATGTTTTAATCTACACTTAATCTTTAATTTAAATCTACATTTTTCCAAACAAATTTAATTTCCAATTTTTCCATGAATATACCTAACATTTCAGCATTGTACTTCAGAAAATTTTGCTTTAATTAAATTTAATTAAAAATTGAGAATTTCAAATAAAAAAGGTTCTCCCTTCTGAAGTGAAGATACAGAAGAACTGAAAGTTATTAAAACCTGTTAAAAATTATTTCATGTTATCAGATCAAATTATTTTATTTAAATGTTAAATTTACAGAAACTTGTGAGTAGAAACTACAAATGAAAGCAGTTTATAAAAGAAGTAATTCTGGTAATTTAAATGCAGCTTATTTTTACAACCACAAATGGATCAAATGTGCTAATGGTTTAAAAAACACTTCAAGACAAAACAGAATAATAAACATCCCCCAAGAATAAAATTAATTGAAATGGTGAAACATCAAAAATTGTACATGACTTTGATGTAATAATCATTTTAGCTTTAAAGCTGTCCAGACAAGTTCAGAGGAGACCTGAGAAAGGCAACAGAGTTTTTTCATATATGGTTATAATAACAGAATATAATTCTAAAGAGATGTAATGACATTGCATCATAGAGTAAGTCTTACTTAGATTTTTTGTAATGTCTGGTTATTATGTTATTATAAAGATCTTAAATAATCAGTTCTTGGGCAGAGAAGTGATTCAGAGCATTCCGGTGGAGAAGGACTTGGGGGTGTTGGTTGATGAGAAAATTAACATGAGCCAGCTTCAGGGAGTGCTTGCAGCCCAGAAAGCCAGCTGTAACCTGGGCTGCATCAAAGGAGCATGACCAGCAGGTCGAAGGAGGTGATCCTGCCCCTCTACTCTCCTCTCGTGAGACCTCACTTGTAGCACTGCATACAGTTCTAGTGCCCTCAACATAAGAAGGACATGAAACTGTTGGAACAAGTCCAAAGGAGGGCCACAAAGATGATCATGGGACTGGAGCACCTTCCGTATGAAGACAGGATGAGAAGGTTGAGGCTTTCAGCCTGGAGAAGTCTGCATGGAGACCTCATAGCAGGTTTCCAGTATCTGAAGGGGCCCTACAAGGATGCTGGGGAGGGACTCTTCATTAGGGACTGTAGTGATAGAACAAGGGGCAATGGGTTTAAACTTAAACAGGAGAGATTTAGGTTAGATATAAGGAAGAAGTAGGAAGAAGTTCTTTACTTTGAGGGTGGTGAGGCCCTGGAACAGGCTGCCCAAGGATGTTG
Source organism: Psilopsiagon aurifrons (assembly GCA_025447955.1). Taxonomy (NCBI): domain Eukaryota; kingdom Metazoa; phylum Chordata; class Aves; order Psittaciformes; family Psittacidae; genus Psilopsiagon; species Psilopsiagon aurifrons. The sequence continues at coordinate 25,960 of JAOEHY010012966.1, forward strand.
AGAATGTTCCATCCTTGGAGGTGTTCAAGGCTGGGTTGGACAGTGACTTGAGCAACCTGGCCTAGTGTGAGGTGTACCTGCCCATGGCAGGGGAGTTGGAACTTGACGATCTTAAGATCCTTTCCAACCCTAACTATTCTATGATTCTAAGAAATCTAGATAAGAATTAAGCAGAATATAGTAAGTTGGGCTATAAAATTAGCTGCCCTAAAAAGGAAAAAGAAAAAAAAAAAAAAAAGAAAGAAAGCCCGCATCTCCTGAAGGCAAGGGATTCAAATTTAACATGAGAAATACGCAATTTTAAATTACATTTTAATATTCACATAGTATATAGATAAGAGGTCAGACAGAAGCTCGGCAACTTAAAATGCATAAGGCCAAAAGCAGAGAAAGGTAGATGGAAACTGTATATTCTACATAATTTTACAGTGTGGAATTACCAGAATAAAATAGCTGCCAATGAAAGAAAATTACTCTAATATGTCACTTGAAAAAGAGGGAAAAGAAGAACATAAAATGCTCAAATTGGTCTTTAGAATCGATTTGTCCCTTTTTTTCCACTGATATTTTGGCTCTGAAAACCAGTGTATAAACTTGGCATCTGGGAAATTATATGCAGGTGGCTTAATGAAAGGAACAACCCCTATGTTTTTAAGCAACTTTTATACCTTACCTTGTCTTTGAGGAGACCTTATAGCAGCCTTCCAGTCCCTGAAGGGGTCCTGCAAGAAAGCTGGAGAGGAACCTTTTGCAAGGGTTTATATTGATAACACAAGGGGGAAAGATTTTAAGCTGAAAGAGGGTAGATTTAGTTTAGAAATTAGGCAGAATTCCCATTCTGAGTGTTGTGAGGCACTGTAACAGGGCTCCCAGAGAAGCTGGGGATGCCTCATCTCTGAATTTTGGAAGACCAGGTTGGATGGAGCATTCAACTACCTGGTCTACTGCAGGAGGCCCCTGCTCATAGGGGTTTGGAACTAGATGTTCCTTAATGTTCCAACCTAAGCCGTTCTATGATTCTATGATTTATGTTAAATCAGGGTGCATTCTTTTGTATTATAAAGGTGTATAGATATCTATAGATAGAATCATAGAATGGTTAGGGTTGGAAAGGACCTTAGGAATATCTAGTCCCGGCCCTCATGACATGGGCCTGGACACCTCACAGTAGACCATGTCACCCAAGTCCCAGTCCAGCCTGGCCATATGCAGATATGCAGATATGCCATAGCAGCTTCACATAGGATGATGATATGGAGATATCCACTGTAGATTGGATGAATTTAATACACATTATAGAATAGAACATGTGCAAGAAAATGAGAAAATTAGCCTCTACTCATCAGTTAGACTTCAAAGTCAAGCTACCTGATTCAGAGAAATCTCCAGGCACAAAATCGCCAATAAAGTTTTAAGTTGACAAGCAGGTATTCTTTATTGTGGTGCCGGGAGACACGGGGGATAGCTCCTCCTAACGTGTGCTCCCGTATTGCTACGCAAGCCCTCCTTATATAGCTATCGAGCACACGTACGTATTCATGAGGCTATGTATGGATTACATCATTTTCCAGAAAGTTACCTGCATGCGTACAAAAATGTGTTGGTGGTTTTTTGGAGTCATTTACTTCTTCCAACAATCTTCATCATTGCTGGCAGCCTTTGAAGCCTGCACTGTAGATGCTTATACTAGCTTATTCAGTTCTTTAACACCACAGACATAACAATCATCCCATTCTCCTACTTATCAGTTAAACTGCAGTCCATTCTGGGCCCCTGCCATTCAGGATACTCCCTATCTTTATGTCCTGTTCTTCTAGCCTGTTTTTCTTACACTCATTTTGTACTGAGGTCATAAAGGCCTAAACGACGTCAACTACAAGAGTTTATTTTGTACAAAAATTCTCAGTATGTTCTCTAGCTGTACTCTGTATTTTTTCTGCATATCATGCACCTCAGTAATTCTCCATTACTACTGTTACAAAGCCATCAAACTTAACACTACTTAAAACTGATTCTAAAGGTTTATATATTTCATTTTGTAATTTTGTACTCCCCCTTGTCTCAACCTCACACAAGAATTTTTTGGATATCTTCGAAATAAATGACAAAATGAAAAATGACAAATGAAAAGCTATGCTTATACTCTTTTCAGGGATGCAGGGAGTGTCAGGCCCCTGTTGACTAGATACTGTATTTAGAGAGAAGGTAGAACGCTACCCTAGAATATTTGCCTTCCGACTTAGAAACACAAAGGACTCAAGGAAATAAACAAACTCTTTGAATGGGTTCTACTAAGGATGTATAAAAGGAAAATAGGAGAGAACAAAAGAAAAACAGTATTTCACAGGCAATACGTATTTCACCTCAACAGAAAATCTACTTCTGTTTGTTTTCATAGCAGTAGCAGAAGATACCTTTTTGGACTGAAAAAAAAAAACCCACTACCAAGTTTATTCTTGGCATCATTCTATTATGTCAGTTCTTAGAATTATATACAGAATACAGTGATTCAAAACTGGGTTTTGTACTCTGTGGTGGTGAAGGAATTGACAACTAGGGCCAACTGCCTGTGGCTGTGAATGTCAGAGGAAATTGTACTCACTCAATGAGTTTCACATGAATATCTGAGCAGTATTTTGGCTTAAAGGAACAGATGTTGCCACAGCTGCACTGCTAGCTAACTTGTTTAATTTTACATTAATAAATTTGAAAGGCAAAAAAAGGGAAAGAGTTTATCAGATTGAGAATAAATTAGTAAAAAACAGGGTTAGATGCCAACTATCTCTTCTTTCTACAATGAGACAAAAATATTTGAAAATTTTAGAGATCAGTTGAAAAATGCTGTATAGCTGTGGGTTTTTTTCTTTGCCAGATACAATGAGCTGTGTTTAATAGAAGATATTTTTGACTTTGAGTAGCTGCTGAGTGTAATATGTCATAGTTTCCATTACTATGAGTAGAGGCTAAGAAAATGATCCAGTGTCAGAGGGAAAAGTAAAAGCTATCCTCTCATTAAGTCTCTTTGCTTTCATGCTTCTTTCTCCTTTTGTTTTCCTTAAGTTGGAAAAGAGGTATTAAATGCTGACTGTTTTGACTTTCTCAGATGTTTGAATTTAAAAAAAGCCAACCAACCGAAAAACCCAAAAAAACTTTTATGGAGAAAAGGGGATGAAATCCTGAGTTCCCTGATATTTCTCAATACTAAATAAAATATTAGGAGTTGTTTTCATTGTCTATGATTTTTAAGTCCATAGAGTATCCATAATCTCATAAACTTTTTCTAAAGACCTCTGCCACTCAAGAGGTAGGGCATGAGGCCCAATCCAGAGACTTAACTTTGTGACATTATTTTTAAACCCTACAATCTCTTCCTATCAAGCTGCCATGGGTTATGCTGGGATTTTTAATTCAAGAAAATACTAGGATTCAGTCAGAGCCCAACCAGAATATGTTTTACTCTCTAAAACAAATTGCAGTATAAACACTATTGCAGGTCAAGTTATGGAGCTTGTTGCTTCTGCTCTGTTTCATGTTGCATATGCATGATCAAACATACAGTATATATACAACCTCAGAGAGTTAACAAACGTATCACATCTGTATCACTAAGATGAAACTTTCCATTACATGTTTGACAGCCATTTATTGTCACCTGCTCTTTGGCAATGATGGGTGCGCTCACTAAATACATTCCTCTTTATGGAGATTGTTCCCTCAACTGTTTGAAAGATTCTCTGGCTGGCACAGCTGCTTTAAAAATACAGCGTGCACTTTCATAGTACTCTGTGGCTTTTCAGGAAGTGCTGACTACATATTAAAGTAAGGCTTCTACAGCTTTCAAAACTGTAATGATTTTATTCTTCCCTTGGCATTATATGAAAGAAGCTCCATGCTCTTTGGCTGATGCTGTGTTTCTCACAGAGATACTACAAATCAGAAATCTAACTTTCGTAAAAGGCAGACAAATGAGAGTTTTCTGAAAAACAATAGCTGTATGTATTATTCTGCTTCTTGTGTCAGAAGCTGGTTTGGTTGGGTGGGGTTTTTTTTTTTTGTGGTTTAGCTTCATGCTTTTTTTAAGAGTGAAATTACCTTCTGAGAAATATTAATATTTTGTAATGGTTGGTAACAAGAAATAAAAATATTATTTAATCCTGGTATTTTTAAAAAGTTTATCTAAATAAGGCCTACCATCTGAAAAGATCATCAGTGGATACACTTTCTACAGAACAAGGAGCCTGGTTACCATGACGTAAATAGACTCATTATTCACTCTAACTCATTGCAATCAACACCAAAGAAACAATATCTAAATATCTCATTTGTAGTTATTTATGGCTCTGTGAAGCTTTTTCTTCTTATTCCTTTTTTTCTTCAAAGCAATTTTTCCCCCCTGTTCCGAATCTTTTTGAACTCAGAGGCACTTCTGTTTTGTTGGCACTGAAATTTTATTGCCATACTCTTTAAAAATGCTGGAAAGTGATTCACTGTTCCAAGGCTATTGAATCATCAGCCTTACACTGATAGACAGTTTTTCTCATCCTGTTGATTTGTAAGGTTTTAACAGATAAATTTTAAATGTTTTTTATTCAAAAATATTCATTATACAAATAGTTACTAGTTATCATCAATGTATTTTCTTACTGAATCCCATAATAAATGAAAGCATTTGTAAATAAATTTAAGTCACAATAAGTTTTACTGTGTGATAAATGGGCTATTGTTACTGAACAAAAAAGAAGGCATATTTCATCTTCATGGTGTTGACTCTTTTAAACGTTTTAATTATATTAATATTGGTCTGTCAGTTCTTAGGTACTTGGATTAAACACAATTTCATGTCATGGGTATATGGGTATATGCATAGAGAGCAATAGAGTAAGGAAGGCACAAGACAAAACACAGGACAGTGGGAAAGATAAGCACAGATTTAAAGCAGTTTATGTTGCTGGTAATGTACAATACTTCTATAAAGTAGAACCTAGATTATAAAATTAAAAAATGAGGAGCACATCATTAACAATCATTTGTAAGCATTTTTTTGACATGATTTTTAGCCATTACATAAGGACTGTGTAGGTAAGGGCGAGAAAGAGTCCAAGTTCAGCAAGACAGCAATTAAATGCAGTAAGGTTAAGACCACATTGCTTTCTTGCTATTTTCTGTGTTGTTTGTGATGTCATACATAAATTCTGTGCCGTTCCTTGTGCAACATATAAATGAAGCGGAGATCCCATAGAACTGCTTTAAACACAAACACTGACTCATAATCAAAAGACATTTATCATCTGGAAAATTTTACATGTCATATAAGTGTGAAACAAATGGTCATGTAAATAAGGTCTGTCTCAGCAGTGACTGAATTCTTGACTGGAAATGTCTGCATTAACAGCATTGCTAACAAAGTAGTGGTTCAGTACCAACAAGCTAGAATAGAGCTCTGCAGAAAAAGACCAGTGAGATTGAAAGCTGAAAGTGAATTGGCAAAGGTGGCCATACACATACTGAGCTGTCTTCAGCTACCTGTCATATAGTTAACTTATCTCCGGAAGGCAACTACAGGAAATCAGTATTTTTTTGTAGTCAATAGATTACTATCCAAGCTTTTGCTGTGCTTTAAAAAAATCAGTCTTCAAACATTGATATATACAGATACATATGTGTGAGTATATTTAGCTGGGCAAGAAAATTGTTTTGCATCTTTCCTTTATGATCAAAAATAAAGAATATAAACAAATACAGAAATAATAATTACTATCATTTAAGGATTTGTTATCGATTATGAATGAAAATCAAAATCTGAATTTCTGATAGATTTTTTTTTAAGAAGATTTTCTTTGGAAATAATTAATTTGAATTTAAGGAAAAAGTGCTAAGAAAATGGAACACTCAGAGAATGAAAAAATGGCAGAACAAACAAAACTTCCTGTCAAATATTAAACTTTTTTGCTAGCTTTCATAGAATATTTCCAACCAGCCCTGCTGACAAATCACTGATGATGACTGCTGCCCCTGTATATTTTCAGAGGAAAGAAATGAAGAAGAAAGAGAATATCTCCTGCAATTAGATGAGTTTGCAGGGAGGCACAGATCGTGTATATAGGTTTTGGTGAGACACACGGTAAATAACAGTTACATATTTTTATTTGTGCTTTAGATTTATCAGTCTTTGCAAAAAGAATATTCCTCAAAAAAACCCAATATTCCTCACAAGTTTGTAACTCATTCGATTCATATTAAACATAGCAAAGTCACTTTGAAAAATAATCTTGGCGCAGTTTCCTATGAAAGAAAACAATGCTTATCAAGAACAGATTACAAAAGAGGACAAGAGGTAATGGGCTTAAACTGCAGCAAGAAGATTCAGTCTTGACATTAGTAAAACCTCTCTAATAGTGAAGTTCAGAAATAGATTGCCTCTAGAAGTTGTAAAAATTTTATCCTTCTTGGCTTTTAAGACTCTATTACACAAACATTTGTCATGAGTGAAGCTCCCATCTATGGTAGATTTGCTTTAAGGATGACAGTTAGAGCTAGGAAGCAAGCCAACTGCTAAGGAGTATGAAGGATCAGGATATAGGTCCAGTCAGGTTTAGTTAGCATAAATTTTATGCCTCAGCTTTGAAAGCCTGCTGATAAAGATCTCATAGGATAAATATTACACTTACTATGGGATACTTTTTTAAATGTTCCTGTGGCAGATACTGTGTGACGAGGGGTTGGAGTTTTTTTGGTGTGTGTGCTGGTAGAACACAGTGATTAAATTCCCACAGTTTATGATTAACCACATTTGGTAAAATTATAAATAAAAGACTTGCAATTGAATAACTAAAGGTATCAGCAAGTGCATTCAGCAATGTAAAATAAACTAAGAAACAAATACTCATTTGATTTGACTCTATTGCAGCAAAGAGGATTCCAGAAAAGATATGATTATTTGCTCTCACCCAAAGACATAAAGATCAAGACAAAAAAGATGAAAGCACTTAAACAGATGACTGATAGAGTGATCATTCGGGTAATTATATCCAAATTGTTTGTATTTTCTGTTAAAGAAACCCTTGCTCTAGCAGTCAACTGTAGTTTGTGTGCTGCACCAAAACTTAGGTCCATTGAGGGGTTCCATTCTTGAGCTCACTTCCTGGCCTTCTTTCCACAGGTAACATAAGAGTAACCTTGAGGTACAATTCTTGCTCATCGTTTGTGACTGCATGTCTTTTGAACAAACGAAAAGGCTTTGTTTGCTAAGACAGGAAGAGAAGGATGACACCCTTATGGAAATAATCTGCCTGCTCTCCCAGAAGTACACCAAAAGCTTTTATATTGCACCACATGTGTGCGTCATCTCTTATCCAGCAATTAATTAATTCTTCTTTCAGAAATGAATGTACTGTAGCAGGAAATGTATAAGAAGAATTTTAGAGGAAACTAAATCAATCTTATCTTCAGCCAACAAGTAATATTATACACTAACAGGGGCCATACAGGACTTGTCCAACATTGCTGCTTACTAAAGAGGAAGGTATTGATTTGTGTTTGCTTTTTTATATTAACAGTACAAGTCTACAGCACTTTCACACTTCATCGGATAAGGCTTAAGGGTGTCAAAAAGCAATATACAAACCTCAAAAGCTTTGTAGCTTTGATTTGTGAAAGCTATCTCTTCTATATTTCTACTTTATGTACATTTTGAGTGCTTAAAGTTTATTTCTGCATGATCCATCTTCCTTCAAACCAAGAGAACTTAGTTCTGTCACTGTCCTTCTAATCTCTTCTGAACAGATCACTTTGCACTCTCTAACCAGTCCCACTCACCTTCCTGTGCTATGACTGTACTGAGAAGGATCTTACACATGACCTTTTTCTTTATACAACCAATTTATGTTTGATGTCCTTGGGCATGAAGTTATTGGCCTCAGTTTGTCAAGCAAAACATAAAAATATAAAAATTTTTTGCTACTGGTATAGCTGTGTGTTTTGATATAAATTTCTAGGATACAGCAAGCTAGCAGGATTATTTACTATATGATATATATATGTCAACTAACTAAACTAAACTGCCTAATACTCTTACTTATTGTCATAAGTCAAATAAATATGACAATGTTAGCCTTCTGAAATCAGGATTCAGCCAGGACCATCTGTTTTCTTGCTGAAGAAAAATTGTTTGCATTATTACTAGTAAACTTCCACACGCCTATAACATGAGAATATATATCTCAAGTTTTATATTTAGCTGAAAATACTCAGTTTCCACTGCAAGCTGAGTTACATGCTATGGTCATAAAGTAAGAAAGCCAATAAGCAGATTAACAAAATTCACCAATATACTTCAGATTGCACAAGGTGAAAGAAGATGTCTCCAAAGAAACAGCAGTTCAAAGATTAATAAGTAAAAGTAACATTTTGACTAATGAATAAATATGAGAATGTATCCTTCAATATGCAATATGTAAATGGAAAGAAAGAAAAGATTTCTTAACAGCTTAACTCCAGTATATTCATGCCCTGGCTGAGAAGCTAACATGTTCTAGAGAAAAAATCAATTTTGCAATCTTTGTTCTGATTCACTTTAAAAAAAAAAATATGCTTGCAAAATCACTATATATTCTAGCAGGAATGAGTTTCTAAGCGTCTGTAATGCTAGAAACAAATGGAACAAGACAGACGGTAGTGGGCAACTCTATCACAGAATCAACTAGAAGGAGCTGTGCATGTATCTGAGGAACATTAACAGTGGTATAAATTAGTGTTTTATTCTTTGGCTTAATGAAAAAAATACAGGTTTATTGTCTTAATTTCCGATGGTTATAGAATCAATCACAGAATAGTTAGGGTTGGAAAGGACCTTAAGATCACCAAGTTCCAAACCCTCTGCCATGGGCAGGGACACCTCCCACTAAACCATATCACCCAAGGCTACGTCCAACCTGGCCTTAAACACTGCCAGGGATGGAGCATTCACAACTTCCCTGGGCAACCCATTCCACTGCCTCACCACCCTTACACTAAAGAATTTCTTTCTTATATCCAATCTAAACCTCCCATGTTTAAGTTTAAACCCATTACTCCTTGTCTTATCACTACAGTCCCTAATGAAAAGTCCCTCCCCAGCATCCCTGTAGGCCCCTTTCAGATATCAGAAGGCTGCTATGAGGTCTCCATGCAGCCTTCTCTTCTCTGGGCTGAACAGCCCCAACTTCCTCAGCCTATCTTCATATGGAAGGTGCTCCAGTCCCATGATCATCCTCGTGACCCTCCTTTGGACTTGTTCCAACAGTTTCATGTCCTTTTTATGTTGAGGACACCAGAGTTGCACACAATACTCCAAGTGAGGTCTCACAAGAGCAGATTGGTGCCTATTTTCAATAGGAGCATCCTGCCTAGCCTTCAGGTGGTCAGGCTGCCTCAGTTTCCTAAAAATGTAGAAATCCCATGTCATGGGATTTAAGAGAAAGCTGCTTCTGTGGCAGCTGGATGATGGATACCATACTGTAAGTCACAGAATATCACAGAATTATAAAATGATTTCGGTTGGAATGGTCCTTAAAGATCACCTTAGTTCCAAACCCCCTGCCTCAGGCACAGGCACCTTTCAGTAGTCCAGCTTGCTTAAAGCCCCATCCAACCTGGCATTGAATACTGCCAGGGAGGGGGCATCCACAGGTTCTCTGGGCAATCTGTGCCAGTGTCTCACCACCCTTGCAGTAAATAAATTCTTCCTTATACCTAATCTAATTTTATCCTCTCTCTCATTTTGAAGGTATTAACCCCTGTCCTATCTCTATCTGCCCTTGTATAAAGTACCCCTCCAGACTTTTTTTGGCCCCCTTTAGATACTCAGAGGCTGCCATAAGGAATCCTTTAAGCCTTCTGTTCTCCAGGCTGAACAACCCCAAATCTCTCAGTCTGTCTTCACAAGAAAGGTGTTTCCTCTGATCCTCCCGCTGGACCTGCTCCAACAGCTGCATGGCTGCCTTATACTTAGGGACCCAGAGCTGGATGTAGTACTCCTGGTGGGGTCTCACAAGAACAGAGTAGAGGGGAACACTGAAAGCCTATGTTTAAGAACTGAATCCTACCCTAGATGATTAATTTAGGGTGAACTGAATTGTTCTTTAAGCTTGGGGCAAAATTCAACTGCCCCATGGCCTCCTAATGTCATTATAGGTATTGCAAAGTGTCCTGCTTGATCTGTAGTGGCCACTCCAGAAAATTAATTGTTTTGTCTTAAGTCTTGTGTCACATTTGGCAGTTTATGCAGATATGTGTCTCATAACATCCCCCTGCCCTGCTTTATATGACTCTAGTTAGCTACATTAAGACAACTGAATTTTAACATTAAGACAACTGAATTTTAACCTTGCTCATCTCAGCTGGCTAAATCAGACAGATTCTTCTGTGTGTCCCAAGAGGCAGTTAAGTCCTACGTTTGGCCATCTGAATTAAACTTTAATATGTCTTCTCATTCTTTCCATTTACTATCAAAAAACTGCAGCATTACTCTTGTGGGTTTCACAAGCTAATACAGTACTTAATCTCTGACACAGCAACTGAAAGGCAAGACTAAATGTTTGTAGATGGAAGACTAACACACGTGAGAAAGGGTGGGTTGGGTACACCCATGCAAACAGGAACATAAAAGTAGGAAACTGAACTTGTCTCTCATGTGCCCCACCAGCACATGATTTAGTCCAGCAAATATTTACCCTGTTGTCCATAAGGGATGCTGTCATTGATAACTACAGGAAGCACACACAGCACAAGCAAGCTGCATAAAAATAGTATTTCAGGGAAATTTTCCGGGCTTACACTGGAATTACACTATGAAAACTGGAAGTCAAGAAGAGTTCATATACATATATATGTATGAATGAAATAGGAAATTTTCAGGTAATGAAACTACCATAATTCAGTTCACATCATCTGACCATTGCATCTGACTCTTGGGCATTACTAGTGCATAAATGGTGTAGGTCTCAGTGGAATGAGGCACAGGATTCATCATTTTAGACACATTTGCCCCAAAGTGGGAAAGCAGTTGAAAACAAATTATCCCTCACTATAATACCAGGCTCTAACTCTGAGAACACCTAGTCATATACATATATTGTCTTTCATTTTGTCCTATAGAAGGCAGAGATTAGGCTAAAAAATGCATTTCTTTACTTGTTGATGTAATTTCAAGATAGATATTCACCCTGTGTAGCATTTATTAAACACAGCCTTTTGCAAACTGTGAGGTAGATAGTGCATTCCACTATATACTCAAGGCTCAGAGGTTGTGTGTGATTCAGCTCAAGAATGCTTGTCTTTGATTTGTCTGCATTTCTGAAAAGGTGACTGGCAGAAGACATTTCATTTTTGCAATGTTGATGAACCGAACTGGGATTATGTTCGACTGATGCCTCACTTAAAAGCACTGGGGTAAGTCACCGTTCTTTCAGACTGTGCTGGTATTGCTACAGCTGCTGCTGCTGGAACTTCTTTAGTGTTCTACTAACCCTGTAAAAGACAGGCTTGCTTTATAGTAACACCTACACACACACAAAAAGAGGAATAAAATAAAACTGTGAGCCTTGATGGATGGTGATGATGTAATTGGACTACAAGAGAGGAAATCCATTTTATTTTATTAATGTTCATTTAAAATTGATGTGTTTGATGCCTTTTTGATATGTCTGCGGTAAATAACCCATCTTATAAGGTTGTGGTGTTAGATTTCTTAGCACCTTATAATAGAGGAAACTTACTCTCCCCATTTTACAGATTTGTAGACTGCAGCAAAGATTGGTGCAGTGATTTGCCTAGCATTGGGTCAGCTCTCTCAATATTACTGCTTTAATCCATTTTGAAGCATTGGTAAATTTCTGTGTTGGAGTTGCCTGCAACCATTATACATGAAAATCGTGCACTAATAGATATTTTTACCAGCTTGAGACAGCCAAAGTGCTCCCTCTTCCAGAGTTCTGGAAGCAATTTAGTAGGTAACTTCTCATGACTGTGACAGTCACAGGTAAATCCCATGTGGGAGTTCTGTTTTCCCTACTACTTGCAGAAGTACAAATACAAGTAATCAAAGGAAGGTTAGGAAAGAGTAGCAATGTTTCAAAAAGTGCCTTGCAGTGCCCCTCATTACTGGATGTGTCACTTACAGGCAATATACTCATTAAATTCCCATTGGGAAACTCAACTCTTAACATGTCAGAGGAAATCTTCTGTACTAAATCTAAAATACAGTGTTCTAGCATGGTTATTTGACACTTTGTCTGGATGTTGACTTAGTATTTTGATGCTATCCCATGATGTTATAGTGCCAGAACTGAATCATATGCATTGCACCCCCTAAAACAATCATACCTATTTTTAGAGGTCAACTAAACCCTACAATGACTAATATGCAGTATGTTCTATTCTACTGTTAAGTTTAGGAATATATAGAGTGACTGCAGTGCTTTTGTAGTAGTTTTGAACTAAGACAACTAGTAATGTTTACTGTCATGAGCAAAGATAAAAACTTTGACTCCAAATGCCTCCAAAATTTCCATCCAAACCAAAACTCCAGACCTGAATCCCGTATTACAGCATTAGCTGAGGTTCTCTAATTTCTTTTAAATGTGAATAAAATTATGAGTTCTCCTTTCGAAACCTTTTTCCTTCAGGAAAATTTTACATATTTTGGGGTTAATCACAGTCACATTTGTGATTCAAGCAGTCATTCATTTTGACATTTCAGTGAAGCAGAACTCAATTCCTCATTCTTTTTTCGCCTGGACTACATAGTTGGACTCCAAAACACTAATCTAGGTCTAAATAGGGATTCCTTCAGGGTACTTGAATGACTAAAAGATTTCATTTATTAAGCATAAACTGTGCTATCTTAAATAGTACATGAGTTAATGATAAACAAGATACCATTGAGAAAATACAATATTTCTGATGTGTAGTGATCTGTATTGGTCTGCTGAACATAAAAGGTCAACTTGTCTACAGTTTCCACCACTTCTATGAATTTTCTCATTGAGAAATATAAAAGAGAGTGCTAGTTTCACTAGTTAGAACACCAGTGTCTGTCTGAGTTCATCTATAAGGTAGAATATATCTGTTGGTCTATTTGTAACTTTAAAGTTGAAGTTGCACTTCCTGAAGAAGTTGCTTCCAGTCACACTGCTTTATGGCATGACAGAATTTGCCAAGAGAAATGGAAAACTAGCTGTTGATTGAAAACAGCTTGTGATTGCTGATCTCTTGTCCCCGGTATCCAGTTATAGAACTTGTGGGAATGGTTCAAAGCTGAATAAGCTGAGGGTTAGACTTGACATCAGGAAGCATTGCTTTACTGAGAGGGCTGTCAAATACTGAAACAGGCTTCCTAGAGAGGTGGTTGAAGCCCAAGCCTATCAGTATTTAAGAGGCATTTGAGAAATGCGCTTAACATGCTTTAGCTTCTTGTCAGCATGAATTGGTCAGGCAGCTAGACAAGATAATCACTGTAGGTCCCTTCTGACTGTAAATATTCTAGTCTACTCTAGTTGAGTCTAGTCTATGCATTTTTCCCTTTGTTTATGAGTTGAATCCCACCCGTTTCCAGTTGCAGTATAAGTCCTTTTAAGTAAGCATATAGCAAAAGTTTTCAAAGCAATAATAATAACAAAGCATATAACAGATGCCAGATTTCAAAGAGGAAAAATAAATGGAGACAACTGAAGACGCCATTTTTTACACAAATAGATTATTTTATGCATAAATATTTGCCATTGAGATAACAACGCACAAGTCAGTGCTAAAGACTTCCAATAGGTGACGCTGACAGATGTGCATAATTTACTACTTTTTCTATTTTATTTCCCCTTGCATATTACCAACTGTAATAAAAGAACTGTTTGGTTTGGTTTGTTGGGGTTTTTTTTAATCTATGAAAGTTCTTCACCTACTTTAACTAGACTTGAAGTTTTTTCCAGAAACCAGTTTTTACAAACATGCTACACCAAGTACTAGAATCAAAGTTTGGGTTCTTATTTTATGAAATCTCAAATTACTTGACTTATTAAATAATAACAAAAAGAAAACAGGGCCACATTCTGTTCTTATGGTTCTTATTCTGTTCTTTCTGGTTTAAACATGGAATAACTTTGGAACATCAGTAACAAAGTCTGTCAGAGTAAGCCATACATTCTCAACCTCCCGACACTATTATTGCAACTCATGTCTGGAAATGAACCTAAGCAGATGTTAAAAAAGAGGTTTCAAAATGCATCAACCCATCTTCTTAGTATCACACTGAAGATATCATCCCTCGCATTGCTACGTGCACCATCTTCCTACTAAATACAGGATCCAATTTAAAGATTATCTTAATATAAAGAGCCTTCCAGAGAAAAGGACTAGCTTTCCTTTTCAGAAATCATGACCTCCCTTGACAGTTCTTACAATCAAAAGAAAATATACTTTTCTGTCAAGAAGGAAAGACTTGCAAGCACAGGAGAAAGAAATTTTGCAAGAGCTGCACAGAGATGAAGGAAGACTTTTACAAGTGATATGAGCACGTGAAATGAGCTCGTGAAATGAGCTCAGATTTCACAGCTTTCAGACTTAAACACAAAATTAATTTCTTTCACTTAGTTTTCTCTAAATTGTCCTCTCACATAGTGTTTTTTTGCTGACGTAGCTTAGTTTTGTCATTGTTGATGTGGGAGGTTAGGTGACGAGTACCCCAACAGACCCTTGGAACAGCCTTTATCTCTTTTCCTCATCCTACCCACACTTTTGGAGATTTTCTCAGAATAAGGATATAGCAGCTTTGTAGTTGTTTTTTTTTTTCTCTTCTCTCCTCTTCTCAGTGTAAAATTTTATACAGGTGTCCATGCTGGCCCTTTCATTTATCTGTCTCTGTGCTATCCCCAGATCCATAAATTACATAGGTCCTCATGGGCTCAGGACGGCTGGAGACAAATCTACCCTGTCTAGAGTCAGTATAGCTCTGCATAAAATGGCTACTGAAGACTATAAAGCAAGATCTATTAGCTTTGATGCAGAGCCACATACATAGTACTTCTGTATTCAAGCTGTTTATCTGTTAGTGTGCTGAGCTAAATAGGTTGAGAGTCTGATAATTCATGGAACACCACTCCAGATTCAGTGTTGGAGACTAGATTGGCATGTGCAACTGGTTATGAACTCATAAAATTGCAACCCATAGTCCAAGGTTCCTTGATGTCTGTAAATCAACAGCCAGAACTTCAGCCAGTAAATATGATTAGACACCACTGCCAGATCAGAGCTATCCCAGGTTTATTCTTTCTATAGGAAAAAATAAACACACCTTTCTGTCTGCAGTGCCAAAAAGCTACTAACATGGGCTCTGAAAGCTAGTGGTTTTATTTTTCCTTTTCATGCACCTTTACAGCATCTTTATTACCAATGATCAAATTATATTGCTAGTTGTTGTTGCTTAATGTCATTTGCTTTACCTTGATAAGCAATTTCATTTGGGAACAAGAACACAGTAAAGTGTTGCCTCTCTTTTTTCTCAGTCTCAGCCCAGTGGAGTCAAATCAGCTGGCAGGAAAAGTGATTTTATTCATTTCACTAAAGAATTTATAACCGTTACTATCAGCAACCGTTACTATCTCTGTTATTTTCAGAGAATAATTTTCCACTTTTTTTCTGACAAAGAAAATGTAATTTTCTGTATGATTATACCACTGCCACTGTCCAGCATATCCTGTGTAGGTGGAAAACTTTTTAATATACTTGATCATTTATAAAACTGAATACTTTTAGTGCATTTGAGTTTAGGACTTGATAATCAGGATGTTGCATATTACGTATAGTTTTTAGGGATGCAGTTTTTGCACCATAGCAATAAGGAAAATAGCCGTAGAGACCAAAGATGTGAATAACCTTTATGATGATTCCTTGATTACTGTAATAGACACTAAATGCAAATTCTGAAATCTATGCAACTCAGACCTTTATAGATCATCTCTAAATCTAGCACCTACTATGACCAGAAGAATGATGTTGAATGCATCAACCGTCTTATTCATAGAGAAATCTGTCAAGATGGATAAGGTCAGAACCACAAAATTGCATTATAAGCATGATTGTTCAGAGTAGAAAAGATAGCTAAATGCTCCTTTTTAGTCAAAACTGATGACATATCTGGTATCATATCTGACAGTAATTTACAAACACTGCACCAACAACACAGACAAAGTTCCTTATTATACCAGTGTTTAGGCTGTGTGTAAGGAAAAAGGATACTGAAAAGTACAGGAATCTTGTTCTCTGAAGCATTTGTATGTATAGGTGCACTGTATCTTATAGAAATAGGTAAATAGGCAGTGTAGAAGAATGCATAATATGGAAGTAAACTATCATACTTCTAATAAATGAAACTTTTTGTATTCTACATTGCTAAAAATAAGAAAATTATAAATAAAGAGAACCTTTCCATTCACTGAATCTTGCTTTTTGTTCTTGCTGAACAGTCAGTACATTTAGCCACTGAAGAAAAATACAAATGGATACTGTAGCTCTTCAAAATAATTTCATTCCAGCCCTACATTCCTTTCATTCTCACTCATCACTGTTCTTGTGTTTGGCATTCTTTTCCATATAACTCAATTCCAGATATATTTTCTTTGACTTAGGAAAAGATAAATTCAATAATGCAACTAACTTTGTCTGCTGTCATCCTAATATTATTGTGCAGCGTGTTTTACATTCCATTTTCCAATTCCAGGCTGTTCTTATCTTGACTGTTCATGACAGGGATCATCAAGTAATCTCTATTTATACCAGGCTTATCTCAGAGTAGCTCTTTTCTTCCTCTGCATTTGGATACTGCTATAACAAATGCGATCAATAATAACAAGAAGAATAATAAATACTGATTATCACAGCTCATTTTCAACAGATACGAACACTAGTAATGAAATTTAATGTCCCGCAGTATATTCCTGGCCTGCAAGATGACCTAATAATCCTTTTTGCCCTAAACTCTATGAATCTGAGTAGATAATTACCTACCTCTCCTAGCTTTAGTTGCTTGGTACAGTATCAAAGCAACAGCCATAGAGATAAGATACAGATACAGAATGAAATCGATTACTGTGTGCAGAGAACTTGGTTTTAAGAACGCGATAAACAGTATTGCCAAATTCCCGTTAAAAACTTCTAAAGTTATCAAGATCAATATCCTATGTCTAGTTGTATTTTAAAACTAATGTATATGAAGTACTGTTAGGGCAGGATGTGAAAGAAAGCATTTACATTTCACTATGCCGTTGAATCTTTATGTAAAACATTATTTCAGGGTTAAAATTTGTAAGAGGCCTCTGAAGCTCCTAATTATTAAAACTGACTAATCATAGAATCATAGAATAGGGCTGGAAAGGACCTTAAGATCATCCAGTTCCAACCTCCCTGCCATGGGCAGGGACACCTCACACTAAACTATGTCACCCAAGGCTCTGTCCAACATGACCTTGAACACTGCCAGGGATGGAGTATTCACAACTTCCCTGGGCAACACATTCCACTGCCTTACCACCCTTACAGTAAAGAATTCCTTCCTCATATCCAATCTAAACTTCCCCTGTTTAAGTTTGAACCCGTTACCCCTTGT
>JAOEHY010012967.1:0-19768 GCA_025447955.1 Psilopsiagon aurifrons
TTCCCTGGGCAACCCATTCCAGTGCCTCACCACCCTCACAGTAAAGAATATCTTCCTCATATCCAATCTAAACTTCCCCTGTTTAAGTCTGAACACATTACTCCTTGTCCTTTCACTGCAGTCCCTAATGAAGAGTCCCTCCCCAGCATCCCTATAGGCCCCTTTCAGATACCGGAAGGCTGCTCTGAGGTCTCCACGCAGCCTTCTCTTCTCCAGGCTGAACAGTTTGGTTTTAGCTTGTAGGAGGCAGGAAAACCACATCCTATCAGCTTCAGCTTCATCACAGCTCACCCCAATGCAGTGCCCATCCTGCTGGCTCTGCTGGGTTCACAAATGCACTACTAATCTATATGAAGCCCAGCCCATGAAATGCTCCCATGTTCAGAGGGAGCTTGGCCTCCTGCAGGAGAAACAGCTTTGCCTGAGGAGAAAGCAGGAATGGGAGATGAAGATATAAGCTCTATTATCATGGAGAAACTTGCCTGGGTGCCAAGGTGAAGGTGGGGCCTCAGCAATCACCGCAGTTCTTTGTTACCTCCCCACCAAGCATCCCAGTCCCTGCAGGGACAGGCTGGAGTAAGAGGGATGGACGTGGCTACCTGAAGCACAGGATGTCCCATTTTTGAATGGACAGCTTTAAAAGCAGCAGCAGCAGTCCACACATTTACATGTGTCTGCAATTTCTGCCCAAGGCAGGCAAAACCAGGGCCATGGGAGGATGCCAGCCTGCATCCCTGTACCAGAAGCAAGGTACTCAAGGGTAAGTCCTCAGAGCAAAACACTGGCAGGAAAAGGATTTCCATCAATGACTTCAAGCCACCAGTCCAGGCACAGTAAACAGTTATTTGTACTACGAGGCGGTTGTAAAGTTGACCTGAAAGAAGGGAATTGTGTTTGGAGGTTGTGAGGTTGCTCCTCCCTGGGTCAGCCACAACCCAAGCCCAAATCTGCATCAGAGCACGCAGTCTGTAACAACACAACTGCCTGCGAGGCCAGGCGAGTCTCGCAGAACAGGATAGAGAAGCATCCATCATCAGTGACAAAGGGTTATTGATCCTGCCCGAGGGCACAGAGATGGATTTACTGACCTCCCCAAACCCACTCCACAGATCCTCTGGAAAAGTAATCCTCATCCTGCCAAACCCTCAATAAGGGCAGTGCTCCCTGGGGCATCCCAACCAACACCAGTACCATCAACAGGGCAGCACGTGTGGAAGTCTTGGGGTATTAAAAAGCAACTCCAACACAGCAAAACCAACATGCCCACTTGAAACAGCATAACAAAACCCACCCTGAAGTCACAACACACCTTCCACAGCCAAGCCCCTTCAGCATTAACCCAAAAAACTCGTTTTGAGAGGATGACAGTGAAAAAGCAGCAGGGCCCTGGGGCATGCAGGTGAATTCACACACGTGTCTCAGCACCCTCCAAGCCCCGGGGACTGAAGACAGCTCTCCAGGGAGGATCAGTGCAATGAGGCACTGCAGAGATAAGCAGGGTCATTTGCTTATCCACTTCAGGTTCGACTTTCCCATGTTTGCGCTGCCAGGATGTTTTCCAGCAGAGAGAATCGTTTCAACCTGAAACTGCTCTGAACAAAAACATACAATTAGCAATTCCCCCACCAAGGAGAGGAGGAAAGAAGTCCAAGGCACAATTTAAGCCTGTAGAAAATAGAGATGAGCAAAGAACTAGCTATATATGAATGTAGCTAAATTAAAAGACAAGGAAGTTGTGTTTCCTATCTCTGTACATTACACCAGATGCTAGCTCAGTAAAAAATGTATATCTATATGAAGTTTGTATTTCATATATATATATATAGACACAAAGACATGAAACAGGCATGAAGTGGTTTCAGTCATACATCAGCTCTGTGTATTTGCCTCGTGGGACACTAGGAGATGCCAAGAGGCTGATGATACCCAGCGAGCTGCGATGTTAAACAAACGGGAGCTCCGTGCTATGGAGAAGGCCAGGGAAGTGTATGGCCCACACATCAGGTGCTGCAAGGAGGATGATCTCTTCTTCCTCCTCCTTCCCTGCAGTCTTTAAGTCTTCACGCATTGTGATCCAGGTCTGCAGCTGTCCTCACTCAAGAGGACAAGAGGAACAAGGACATTCTGCTTCACTATCAAACAAGAGACAAGACTTGAGCACATCCTCTGATGTGATACAGCTTCAAGGCTGCAGAGTTACGCATTCAGGGCTCATCTCAGCCTTCAGCCTCAGCCCCCCAGGATGGCCACATCACTGTCACCTTCCTTTTAGATGGCAAGAGACCTATCAAGATGCTGGACCAGCAACCAGGGAGACAACCCATCCTTCAAACCACGTTTGCCCCACAGGAGTCGGCAGTTTCCCAAATCAGGGAGTTGTCACACACAGCCACCCAGCTTCTCCATGCATCCACCCTCCTCATGATGTACCCCTCCCTCCTGTCCTCTTTCCCTACTACATTTACACAAAGCTTTTGATCCCTTCCCAAGTGAGCTCTTGTTCCACTTGAGCATCACCATGATTGCAAGAGCCACCTTTCACCTCCCTTCCCTGCAGAAACCCCTGTGTTCCTCTGTACCTCTTCCTTTGCTCCTCATGCATCCCTCATGTGAAACGAGGATGCTCCACGACCTTGCCAAGTGCAGTGGGAAGAGCCAGAAGGACATGAGAACAACACTTGAAGAATAACTAAGTACTGGTTGCCACATTAGCTGCTCTCCTGACCGACATCCCTGAGCTGCTGCCCGTCATCTAAAGGACATGGGAAGCCATAAAGCAAGACAAGGAAGACAGATGAAAGAACTATTTGCCCATCCCCAGCTTCCCCCCCGCCCCACGCACCCGCATAACTCCGGCCCCACAGGGTCACCTTGCAAAAGGGGGAGCAGGGGGTGAGCAGAACCACTCTGATAGCAGGAGAGCTCCAGCTCCTGGAAGACATATGGCTCCTCTCCATCCTTCGAGCAATGACTCCACCACGCTTCCCAATTCCAGCTGCCTAAGCGCTTTCTGCGGACATTTCCTCCTTCTTTGCAATCATTTGGCTAATAAGATGAGCAGGTTGGGCTCATTTATTTTGGACACTGTTCTTGGGTCATTAGCAGAAAGGCTAATCATTGCATTGGCAGAAAAGATCACTTCTGCCTCAGAGCTGACTGCAGAGCACAGGAAGGGGGGCAGAGAAAAGGAGCTTTACAGAGCCTCTAGGAAAAATAAACCAGAAACCCCAAGTTCTGTGCCTCTGGAAGTGGAATTTTCCTCTGCTATTTCCCAAGGAACCCAATGCGAGGATGAAGCAGGCAGACTTCAGTGCCTGAGGCTGCTCTGCAGAGCTCCCACCTCTGAGGGCCTGGAGAAGGAGCGATGCTCACAGCAGCATCGTGCCCTGGTGAGGGTCAGCCCTACAGCAAGGAATCACCTTCCTCACCCTGGATGCCAAGAGCCCTAAAGCACAAAGTGTAGGTGAAGGAGCCCTTTCTGGGATGGGCTGGGGTCAGGAAAGCAGATCAGATGCGATGCCTGCACTCTGTTTGCAGCACCTGAGAACCAAAAGCTACCTACAGAGAGAGGTGTTGGAGTCATTTAAAGAGCACTTTGTATTTGGTGCTGAAGGCTGGAGTGCCAGTGGGGGTGCTGAGCTGTCAGGCTTTTAGAGCTGAAGCCTGGCTTTCCAGGAGAAAGAGCAAAGCCGAGCCCTTTCCATTTCTATCCCAAGAGAGGAGACAGAAGAAGCAAAAGATGAAGCCCCGCGACACAGCCATGCCAAAACACAGCAGCACCACCGGGCAAAGCTGCCCCAAAACCACCTCCCCAAGGGCCCTGGGAAGAGAGCCGCCCTGCAGCATTCCTGCTCACAGAGCACAAGGACACAGACAGCAGGAATGCCGAGCCACATCTCACCTCACAGCACAGCAAAAACAACCTCTGCCTTCACTAACTGACCTGGCAAGGGCAGAAATGAGGTGCTGGGAGGAGGGGGACAGCTGGACACAGCACAGGTTGTCCCCTGCTCTAGCACATACACAGCCAGCATGCCTCCTGCTCTGCTGATCAGCTTCACCTCATCCCAGATGTTCCAGCCATGTGTGCCGCCAGCAGTGCCATGACCTTGGCTGCTCTCAGCAGCATCCTTAGGGCAAGTGCATGCTGGACCTCCTTCCTCCATAGGGAGGCTTTCGGTGGTCATCCTTCAGCTCTGTGCTTTCACTCTGAGCATCACAGAGGAGAAACCCTGTACTCGCCAAGCAGATATATGGGAAAGGAACTGGGCAAGGGGATGGGATAGCAAAGGCTGGGAAAAGGGATGCCAGAAGTTTGCCCCCACACCTCTCCCTAGGGTGCTTCAGCTTGCCTTAAGCTACATCATGTCAAGGCACGCCTATGGGAGCATCACACAGTGCTCTCCAGGCAAAGCCCCCCCCCCAGCATCGCAGCAAAGTCAGTGCCCAGTGACAAAAGGGGAGCTCAGGCTTGCTCTGCAGGGTGCTCCAGACAGAGAAAGGGAAGGAGGAGGTTTGGGAGCTAATTTAGAGCTTGGATTTCCTAAGCCTTTTCAGAGATGGAGGTTATTGGCAGGCAGCATTACAGCCCCTGCCAGTCTCAGCGGCTCTACAATGTCCTTCCCTTGGCAAGGGCAGCGCTGGGGAAAAAATAACACACAGAAATCAAGGGACATGTGATGGAGAGCTTGGCCGAAGGCTCCCTCCCCCTGCCAACCTGCCCGCCTCGGAGGAAGAGCAGGAATATAAGTGAGAAGTGGCTATTTAGAAGGGAAAGCGGAACAGCCATGGTACTTGTTTTGCTAAGGGAAACATGGCTGAGCCGAGGGGATGGAGCTATGGCAGGAGATGAGTGGATACAACCTGAGAACATTGCTTTGATTAGTGCCCATCACCCTCCCACATCCTCCGGCCAGCACAGGGCTCTCCTTCACCCCACAGCTGCTGTGCAGACCCTCACAAGCAGGACCTTAGCTCCCAGTGAACCCATAAAGATAACTGCAGCTGGGAGCACAGCTCTGCTTGGCAGGCTTGGGCACACAGGGGTGAAATGCCATGACCCAGAAAGGCAGGGTGGTGGGAAGCATCCTCTCTCCTCCCTGGCATTCACAGGAGGGGACTGCTCTCTGTTTGAGCGTGCTACAGTGGGAAGGAGCTCACCAGCACCCAGAAGGTACACAGAGGGTGAAACCATCTACAGCCAAAGCATCACAGTCAGAGCAGTGGCTCCTCAACAAGGATAGGATGACTCTGATGCCCAATTGTCTCTTTTTCAATGGAGAAGGATCACTGCAGCGTCTCATTAACACTTTTTCAAGGGAGAAGAAAAGAGGGAGAGAATCATGAGAGCAAAGGGACAACCCCAACCCCACAGCCCAGGGGCTATCTGAGCAGAGGTAAAACAGGTAAGGCATGGTCAGGTGAAGTGTGATCACTTTAAAAGTGTCAAAGAGACCTGCAGCACAAGACTTTATCATTAAAGCTTCTTTTACCATCATCATGCATCATCTGGCAAGCAGAGCACCATGTACCTTTACATGTTCATCTACCCCATGCAATGCCTGGACAGCTTGAGCAGCCCTAGGAGCAGAACCTGCTCACACATACACAGTGCTCCTTGCATGAAGATCTGCTTGGTTAGCAAAGCCAGGATCTTGGTATTAGTGTCCCATAGAGCACAAGCAGCCCAAAAGGCAATGTGGGTCATCTCCATCCAAGGCAGGACCAGCCATACAGCCCAGGGCAGTCAGGATGCACACAGGCAGGACATACATCCTTTGAGGTCAATGTGTTACCTCAACCCATCTCAGCTGGGGAAAGGCATTTCCACACCATGGGGGCAGCTCATCCTCAGAACCCCTCGGGAAGGCTGTGCTGGGGCTGGTGGCTAGGCAGGGCTCCAGGGCCCAGGGTGGGTTATAGGGAATGCAGAAGGCAAATCCAAAGCAGTCAATATCCTAAGGTAGGAGCAGGTTGGCTGGAAACCGGTCTGCCCATAGCTTTTGAAATGCTCACACAAACCCCACCTCCCCACCACAGGGAAAACACAGCCCAGGTCATCTCTCCCTTCCACAGAGCACAGGGCTGAGCAAGGAGAAAGATCAGGTCACTTCACTCCTCTGCTTTGCAAAGCTATTCCCCAATTCCCAGCGCTAAGCAGCAGCTACAGGAACAATCTGGCTGATGATTCCTCCTCGACCCCCAGACATCCAGGGGATGAGCCGGACTGCATGGCAGAGGTGGTTCAAGTACAGAGGGGAGGACTGAAAACAGCTCCACACTACAGCTCCTGCTGCAGCATTCATCCCAGCACAAGCCACGAGCATCCCAGGTGGATCTGGGAAAGGGTGAACCAAATGGGGACCTGAGAGAAAGTCAAAGTAGCCCTCAAAGAGCACACCCAGGCAACTGATGCTCAAGGTGTTTGGTGTGGAGCAGGACCAGTGACAAGCTGCCTGTGCCACCCCAAGCCCCAGGAGCTGCAGGCAGTGACAGCGACAGCCCCTCTTGCAGGGCATATGCAATGGGTAGAAAAGCTTTCCCTGGCAGCTTACACTCTTCCCCAACCAGAGAGGCCACAGTCGCATCCCCATCCCTTCCCATCACCTCAGCCTGAGGGCACAGATCTTACTTGAGAACTGAATCCTGAGCCACAGCTGAGAGCATCTCACAGCTTGCTAGCTGGATCCTGCGGGGGAGAGGAATCCCTGGCACCAGTTCAAGAGATCGCTTGACATACCTGGAGCTGTTGTCTTATTTCAGCTTGTTTCCAGGAGCCTTGCAGCTATCATTGCCTTTGTTTGCTGTTTGTAAGCGAGCCGCTTCCTCACCTAATCCCACACCACAGCTGGCTGGAAGCACACCATCCTCACAGCACTCGCTGAAGCGGCACCCCAATATCCATCCTCCGTCACCGCCCACCTGCATGAGGCCAAACACAGCTGAAGGACCATTCTCCGAGGGGGTTGTGGATGTGCTTGAACCCACAGGGTCCTGAGAAGGTGCAGTGACAGTGTTCAAACAGCCACACACAGCAAACCCCCGTCGTGAGGAAGGACAACGGGAGAAGCAGCTTCCCTGCCTTTGCCCTCTTAAGGATGCAGTGTGGGATCGAGCCCCTGGTACCTCACTCAGCCAATTCCAGCCTGGCCAAGCTGCATCCCAGGACACGAGTTTGCCAGCAAGCTCAAATCACTAATTTCTGTGGCAGAGGAAATCTGTCAGGCCCAGTGGTGGTGTGAATAATGATCTATGGGAGAGGCCAAGCAAAACCTGCAGCTTAACAGTACTGAGAAACCGCCTTTGGGGCATTAACCAGCACCCTCCGTTCAGTCAATCCCCCCAGTGCAATGTCAGCTGCTGATGAGCCTTATTAAACCCACCCCCTTACACAGACCTCTGCAGAACGATGCTCCCCAAATAGCCCAATGTTTGCAAAAGCAGCAGCAAATTCAAAACCAGGGCTGGGCTCTGCTCCCCCAGCAATTGCTGCCATCACCACCTTGGTTTCACCCTGAGCTCGTGCTTGGTGCAATGAGGAAAATCATGCCCAGGCCAGCAGGAGAGCTTAAGCTTGCCTAAGGCAAGCTGGCAATGAGTTTGTAACCAGATAAACCCCTGGGAAGGGAAATGGAGATACCTGATGCTGCTAAAGCATCCATCCTGCTGCCATCTTCCCGCAGGCAGGCTTCTTACCTCCCCATACCAAAATAAAAGGTCATAGAATCCCAGAACGATTTGTCTTGGAAGGCACCTTGAAGCTCATCCAGTTCCAACCCCCTGCCATGGGCAGGGACACCTTCCATAGACTGCTCCAAGCCACATCCAACCTGGCCTTGAATAAGTAAGTGCGCTCCTCTGCCCTCAGGAGCCAGAAAGGAGGAGGCTAGAAGGGAAAACAATCCATTTCCCCGCTGGATAAAGAGCAATACAAGGATTAAAGTGCCAAACCCCAGCAAGATGAGCATTTCCCAGCAGAGCCAGGGCTGATGCTCCTGCTTGCTCCCTCTCCAACCACTTCCACAACGAATCCAGGCAGCCCTGGGGAGCTCCCACCAGGGCAGAGCCCAACCGGGCTGAGCAGCTCCCTGCAAAAATAATTATTTTCCTGCAGTTTTAGATAATTGGATTTTAAAAATAAGCACTATTACTTCCCCACATCCCCCTTTTTCCCTTGCTGCTGCAGGGAACTGGTGGAGACCTTTCCAAGGCTGGAACAGATCCCAATCCCTCTTGTCCATGGGGATGGAGGCGGGAGGGAAGAGGCAGAGTGGGAACAGTGACAGGTAAAAATAACCACACTTGGCCTAATGCTGCTCCCAATTAAGCCAGTGGGAATTCTGCCCACCTTCCTTCAGCAGCAAGATCCAGACACACGCAGAAACAGCCCTCAGCTGTATCAGCAGCCTTATGATCATGAGAGACAATCACGTAGTCATGAGCCGCTTCCCCCTGTTTCATGCTGGTATTTGAGCATCCCCACACCAGAGCTGGGTGATCATCGGAACCCCATCCCTTCCCCAGCACCACGGCTCCCCTGGTTTGGGCACGGTTCCTCCCTGAAGAGCTTGGCAAGGCTTTTCAAGGCACGGTTTATCTGCTCCGACAGTTTCCCATCAGCTGAAACTAAAGTGCAAGTGGTTTTGGGGAGGATATGGAAAGTGTTGAAGAGTAGAAACATTTCATTCTGACACTTCCCTGAACAAAAACCACTCTGCCTTTTCACAGCACAGCGTTGCCTTGTGAAACTAAGTCCAATTTATTTTTAAATGGAAGGGGGAAAAAAAAGAGCCCAAACTGAAAGCAAGCATCTTATTTCTGGGGACAAGTATGATATTGCATTTCATCCTATCATTAACACTCCCAGCCTTGGGATTTGCCAGCCAAATGAAAACACAGTCTTTCCTAGTGCTTTAATGTAAAATCTTTCACAAACCTTTCAGCTATTCTCCATCAGGTTCACTCCAGGTCATCTTTATATGAGCCAAAACCTGATACCAACAACGTTTTAACTGATGCAAACATTTCTAACTCACATTCAAACAAGAATAACGACTTGGAGAAGCAAGATCTGCTGATGACACAAGATTTGATGGGGAAAGTAAGACATTCCACTCTTTGTTGGAATTCCAGTCCAGCATTCTAGCCCATAGGCTCTTCCTTGGGGTTGAAACAGAAAGGCAAACTCCAGGGTAAAAGGAGCATCAGGCTCCTGCATCCCCAGGGTCGGAGCCTGTGTTGTACCGACAGAAACCTGGAGATGACCCTGTTCTTCCAGGGATGTAAAGAGTATGCCAGGCATTCCTGATGTGTCCCAGCACAGCCTCACAGGCAAGGGGACAGCATTCCCATCACTCTTCTGAGGAGCACCCCAAGGCAGGCAGTGTGAGGTCCACAGCCTAGGAACACACTCCCCATCATAAGGGATGACCTTGGAGCCAGCCATCACCCATCCACGGATGTCAGCATCCACAGGAATTCTCCTAGGTTAACAATTCTAACACCATATGCAGCAGTTTAAAGCTACCAGATTCCTTCTGGTAGCTTCGAAGCATTTCTGTGTCTGCATTAGTTTTTCAAAGGTATGGATCAAATATTCCTAGCACTTTACACGCAGGATTAGCACAGGGCTCCTGCATGGAATCGTTCTCTCTAGGAGCCCAGCAGACACAGCCTGCACAGGACAAGGATGCTGCTTCCTCTCCACTCTGCAAACAAGAAGCCAAGGCAGAGCTACCCCACCAAAGCCTGGCTCTTCCATCTGCTTCAGCCCATGCTGAGAGAAAAAGGATGGAGAAAAGGTCAAGGTACCAGCTACGCCCCGCGGCGCTGTAGATGCACGAGTATCCCTCCCAGACAGATGGTGGGAAGGGGAAGAGTGAGGAGGAGGAAGGAAGGGAACAGGATCAAGAAAAGAAACTGAAATTGGCAAAGTCCCTGCTCTGGGTGATAAAAATACACAGCTCGCCATCACCAGCAGTGATGGGACCCACCATGGGGGCGAAGGCAGACGTGCACGATGCCTGGTGCATGTCCCACCTCGAGCTAGGAGCTGACACTGCTCCAATGCTCCTCACCCCATTCCCAAACCTTCCTTCGGTGGTGTTCTCCATCTCCTCATGATCCCTGCAACCGGACGAGAAAGTTGGGGCTGTTCAGCCTGGAGAAGAGGAACTGCATGGAGACGTCAGAGAAGCCTCCAGTGTCTGAAGGGGGCTACAAGGATGCTGGAGAGGGACTCTTCATCAGGGACTGTAGTGACAGGACACGGGGTGATGGGTTCAGGCTGAAACAGGGGAAGTTCAGGTTGGAGATCAGGAAGTTCTTTACTGTGAGGGTGGTGAGGTCCTGATTGCCCAGAGAAGCTGTGGCTGCCCCATCCCTGGCAGTGTTCGAGGCCAGGCTGGACACAGCTTTGGGTGGTGTAGTGTGAGGAACCTCTGCCCATGGCAAGGGGATGGAACTGGATGATCTTAAGGTCCTTTCCAACCCAAACCATTCTACGATTTCAGCATCCTCCTCCCAGCTTTAGCACTACAAATACACCAACCACCTTTCCAAGCTGAGTGCTTACGTTTTCCCCCCATCCCTCCTCTTTTCTCAGCACATTCAGGTTAGGAATTCTCTATGTCTGCAAATCATTCCCCTGTGTTCAATGTCATCTGCAAAAGGCAAACCCCTCCCAAACGCTTCCTGTGGCTGCTTTTCCCCCAGTACCAACTTTGATTGCTCTGGGGATGACAAGAAAGTTACTTTGCTGCTCAGCTCAGATGAACTAAGAGTATTTATTCAGCCCTGCTTTATCAGAGATGCAAATCAAGCACTCCAGTTCCATAGCTGAACACAGTGGGGGGGAAATGTGCTAGATAGAAAGCTATAAAGTGCCTAATGTATGCACAGGAGCTAAGGTAGAAAACAGAGATTAGTGAAAAATTATTAACATAACAGGTGTCATTGTCACAAAAGTGACACTTTAAAGACAAATCCCCCCAAAATGAATTCCCTGAATACAAGAGCACAGCGTTAACTACATTTAGTCCCTGGTTTACATCTCTCTGCAGTGAAGAAGAGCACAGGGGGAGGTGAATGGAAGAGGCTGCTTCTCCCGGCCTGCCTGAAGTCAGCTAATGGTATGTTGTGGAAATTAAACATGAAGCCAGAGAATGTCCCCATTCTGGAATGAGCATTAGGGTGAGGGGAGAGGGAGGCCTGCTCCTAGCTTCACCCAGCATCAGCAGACTTCCCCACACCGGTTCAAATGTTCATCCATAACTTCATCAGTATCAAGGTACTCTGGACAGCACAGGGCAGGTAGAGGTTACATGGGTGACATTCATCTTCCAACCGTGCTGAGCTCCAGTCCCTAAATCAATGGGGTCCAAGTGCCCCACTCAATAGTATACCAGTGCTCAGCAGCACTATCTTGGACCACTATACCCAGCAAAAGTCCCACCAACCTCTTTTGCCACCCCAAAGCAGCTCAGGGCCACCACCAGCAGACTGGGACACTGCTCCAGGCAAGGTGCTAACACTCCATCTGCCATCAACACAGAGCCTGTGGCTGCTATCCTCCTTACAGGGATCTGGGGATGCTTGCTCCAACTTCACATTGCAGTGGGTGAGTCCTCGCCACATGTGAGGAGAAGGGATGCGATTCTCACACAGGGACACACTGAACCTGGCTCCTGGAGGTTGAGGGCTTTTCTTTTGGGTTTTGCATTTTAATAGAGCCAGCTAATTGGAGATCAATTTAGCTCTTTAATACCTTTCAGATAAGGAAATCTGCTGCAGCAGCAATTCCTTCCCTTCCTTAATTAATTCCTAAACATCACAGAAGCTGGAAGTGGATGCTTTATGAATCTGGTTGACCTCCTGGTGCAGAAATGATGACACAGATGTTGTGTCTCCTTCACTACCTCATTACTTATGTTACACCATGTTTTTTTCCCCAACTGAGCTGCCTGACAGGAGCTCCAATGCTGTCATCAGCATGACAAGCAAGACATCAACTGCGAGCACAAGGTCGGCATGAGAGTAAATCCACCAGGAGGCTTTGCATCAAGGAGGATAAAATCATGCGGCTGCCCCATCCCTGGCAGTGTTCAAGGCCAGGTTGGATGGGGCCTGGAGCAAGCTGCTCCAGTGGAAGGTGTCCCTGCCCATGGCAGGGGTTGGAACTCGATGAGCT
Organism: Psilopsiagon aurifrons; assembly: GCA_025447955.1. NCBI lineage: Eukaryota > Metazoa > Chordata > Aves > Psittaciformes > Psittacidae > Psilopsiagon > Psilopsiagon aurifrons. The sequence goes on from JAOEHY010012967.1 coordinate 12,188, forward strand.
TTAAGGTCTCTTACAACTCAAACCACTCCATGAAAATACTGTTGGGTAGGAAAAATGCGACCCCATTCACATGATGGCCAAGCAGAGGGAAGTGCCAGAGCTAAAGGAGGCAAAAACCAGATGTGCCTTAAGCAAATGGGACCTGGAGCTATCCCTCAAAGAGCTGTTTCCTGGGGAGGATTGGAATCAACCCAGTTTTGAAAAGGGTTTCAGCATCCTCTCCCTCCTGTACACACGAAGATCATAGAATAGGATAAGCCAAATTGCACTGGTATGATGTTGCACCCATCTATGGGATGATGAGCAACTCCTACCAGCACAGGCAGATGAAAACGTCAGTGGACTTGCACATCTGTTTGGAGAAGACCTCACCACCCTGTTCAGCATGCAGGATGGATGCTGCGTTCAAGGCAGCGAAGGGGCTCATCCCACCGGGGTCCAGCTGCCATTGCACCCCAATGATTGCACAGGACAAGCACAAGGGCACCACACATGATGCTTCATTCAGCTAAGCTGGAAGCAAAGAGCCTGATGAGACACAGAGTCACTGGGGAAACATGGGCAGTGGAGCATGGAGGGAGGGAGAGTTGTGATATGGGTCACAGATAATGGTAAGAGAGTAAGAAAGGAGGGGGGAAAAGGGGAATGAATGCATTTTCTATGGCTCTCATTGGTGATGGCAGCTGCAGAAAGGAGGCAGAAGCAGCTCTGAACCTCACTTGCACAGGGATGTCCCTGCAGTGCTGAAGAAGCTGGAGACCTGCCCCAGAAACCTACTCACCAGGACCCACCTGCACCGTGCATGGGCCCACAGGAGCCCTCCCCAGCTCCACTTCAGAGCAGGATGCTAAATCAGAGTGAAGCATTTAAAAGCACACTTTATACCCAGCTCAGAGGCTGGCAGAGCACAGCACCAACGGCTGATCATTAGGGAAACATTGGGATGCATAAGAACAAGGAGTAAAAAGGAAACTTGTCCAAATAAGAGCTAAAAAAACGTGCTGGAAGGCCTAGAAAGCAGCAAACTTGCCTGTTCCTGGCACCAGACAGCAGAAAATAAGCATTAAAAGTAAAAAATAACAGCATTAAAAAAAGCCAGCCTGATGAGGTCTAGTGTGACCTTTTATTCCAGACACCGAAATGCTCCCTTGCAGGGTGATGGCACAGGATGAAACAAGGCTCCTGCTCGTTACTGTTACCAAAGAAGCCCAACTTATTTCTGCTGAAGATGAAGGCAGCACATCACTTGTTTCCACACCATGCAGGAATGGGCCCAGCTCCAAATGGCCAAGGCTTTACCAGCATTACTCACAGAGGCGGAAGGAAGGAAAGCCCATCCTTTGGCCAGCAGATGAGGCTTAGCATCCTCTTCCCAACCCTGCATCCCAGGCACTGGAAGAGCCGCAGGGCACAATGCCTCTACCAAACGCCTGTGAGCTGGGTCAATGCAGAGATCAAACATGCCTGTTCCTACCCATCTCCATCCCTCCACCTCCCAGAGCATGGAAAATAAGCCTTCATGTATAGAAATCACTGCTGGACATGGCCCCAGGTCTGAATTTACTGTGCTGCAGAGCAATAATTATAACAAGGACACAAGATGGTGGGGAAACAACAGAAAAATAAATATCTCTTATGTTCTGTTAAATCCAGCAATTTACAAGGCTGGAATAATTAGCAGTTTAAAGTGTTTTGACACAAGCAGCCCCAATAATCATGATAAATCATATCAGGCATATGCCCAGATCCTTGAAGTGACAGATGACAAACAGAGCAGTGACAGGACGCTCCATCACGCAGGGAATCATTGAGTTAATGGAAGAATTATTGCTTCTGAAATCCACTCCAGTCCTATTGTGGGGAACATTCCAATTTATCAAAGCCAAATGAACATTAATTGCTGCAGCCTGGTAAGTTTTCAAGCTGCTGTGACCTTCATTGAATTTTAATCCCAAACAGATAAGATTTACTTCCACACAAGAGGAAACAACACAATTAAACCCAAGTGACAGCTAAGATTATGGGGGAAAAACACAACAGGCGTAATGACAAAAATATTGATTCCTTTCTACTTGACACTGCACACACACACAAAAAGATAAATAAATACAATCCAACATTTGCATTTTTGTGTGTTTTCCCCTTTTTCCTTTCTTTTCATTCGGGAGACAAATTTCGGATGCTTTAAGCTGAGAGGAAAGGGGTGGCAGAGAGTAATGGAGGCTGAATTCCCTTTAACTGCAGTAATTAATGTTATGTCTCATTGGGGAGAGATTAAGAAAAAACAGTGAGTAAAGGAAAATACAATAAAAATCAAGTATTATTTTGCTGCTGAAGATGCCCTTGAGCTTGGGAAGGGAGGTATGAAGAGGGTCATGGTTGCCAGTGCTTATGTGAGGGAAGATGGCTCCAGGGACGCAGGGTAATGGTCACCAATGGCTCCTTTCCTGCTGCACTGAAAGCAAACCCCTAAGCAGACAGCCAGGTGTCACCAGCCAGAATAACCTCAATAAGGAGCAAACCCAGGATTTACATCCCTCCCTGAGCCCCCACACAGTGCAGGTGGGCTCCTCGGCTTTAGAGGCACAGCAGGAGCTGCCAGCCAAGTCATAAACATCTACAGAAGCCCAAAACAATGCTCCCATCAGAGGGAGCTCAGCTTGGCCGTGTCTCACTGTCCAATAAAGCTTTGTTGGGTACTCCCTAAGCAAAGGATTCACAGGATCCCCCAGGCAAACCTTCCCTGGCTTCCTATAACTCAGCCCAAGGATGAGCAGACAGGTACAAGTAAGTGTTACAGCCACTTAAAGGAGATGGAAGGAAGCACTTTCCTGTGTCTCCTCCTGTCCCCCACAGCGAGATGCTGGGCTGATGATGAACAGGACACACCAACCCTGAACGCCAAGGCAGCACTGGAGTGGGCTGATGCTCCAGGAACAGTGTTTTAGTCTATTGAGAGCACACAGATATTAGGCTTTATGGTAGGAAGCAAAAGTATTTAAGAAGCTGGGAAGGAGGACACGGGGATGTACAGCTGCACCTTAAGGCAGGAGAAGGAATATGGGCAAAAGGGAGGATGGGATAAGATGGGATGGGGGCCACCACACAGTCCCCACACTGAAATCCAGAGGGTGCTGAGCACAGCACAGCTAGTGAACCTGCTGCAGGGGATGGAGGAGGGCTCCAGTGACAGAGGATCTCTGGATGTTGGTCTCAGGGTGGAAAGTAAAGGCACAGGAAAGCATCCCAAAGAGAGCCCAGGGACTTGGAGGACATATTTCACCCAAGAAACAAAGACTTTCACCCCATTCTACTTCAGCTACAGAACTCCATATGGTTTGGGGGGAGAGGATCCAACAAAGCACACATTTATCTTGCGTTAGTAACTCAGAACTTGGCTCAGGTCCGCTTGGTTTCACTCGAAAAGTTAATGAATCTCCAGAAAAAACCTGGGCAAGGTTTCAAGTCTGTGCTGCAATCCTGACCCAGGGAAGAAACACACAGAGCTTCTGCCTCCCCCAGCACATGTGTGCAGCTCAGACCGCATCCCAGACCCATATCCCTGCCTGCGACCTTGGCTTCTATTGCGAGGAGTAGCAGGATTGATAAAGGAAGTCTAATTGTGGCTGTTTCCCTCCTGCCTTTCCCTTGCTAACGCAGAAGGGCAGGAAATGCTCAGGGCAGGAGTTAACTCTCACAACAAAGCCATGGATGCTCCTGTGCTGGGAGATGTGGCAAAGCATCTTCACCAGCCAACCCAGGAGGACAGTGCACAGACACTGCTGCTGTGACACACGAAGTGATGCCCTCAGCTCCCCTCCATCAGCATCGCTGCTCCTGCGCTCCACAGTGCAGAGGATGGAGGCTCTGGGCAAGAATCCCTCTAGGAAACTTTCTCCAAAGCATCAATCCATTACAATCATCACATTGCTTTCTTAGAAAGAGCAGCTTCAGCAAGGCCAGGGAACAGGACTGAATCGATCCCTACCAAAGAAAATCTGCATTTCAAGCAACTGCAGTTATTCCATAGCCAGGCTCTCCCCACAGCCACAGACCACTTCCCCATGGCTCAGGATTGCCCACAACAGCCAAACAACCTGTCCTCATACCAGGGATCAAGGTTTTCACACCCCAGACTTGGGGTTTGCCACCTTCATTCCTTGCTCTGTCTCTCACTTATGTTTTCAGGCTCATTTTCCAAGTACATCAGTTTTACCCTTTCTCCCCAGTACTCCACACGTTGACATTATTATTAGGATGTGAAAACATTCCCTATCCAACCAAACAAGCTGCAGTGCCTGATTCCTATCCCTTCTGCATCCTGCTATCATACTGCATCTTATCTTGCCCAACAACCTTAATGCAAAGCCTCTCTCCTGCTGCCATGTACTCAGTGCCCAATCTAAAGCCCCACTGCCAAGGGCTAAGACACTCGAGAAGAAATCAGATTTAAGCTGTACAAACTAAACAGACACTCGTTCAAAAGGAGAAACAAAGGCATTGCCCAACCATCACCTCTGCTCCTCCTTCCAATCGAAGGACAGAAAACATGGAGATGACACACAGATAACCAAGAGATGAACAGGCTCACCTCCTGCTGAGCATTTCTGCAATAGGATTCCCAATGCTACAGAAGAATTTCCTTGGGCAAAGAGATGACTTGCATCTGCACAGAATCTACAAGCCTAAATTCTTCATTTCTTTCATTGACAGGTCAGCTTATCCCAAAGGCAGTTAAGGGATGATACATTTAGTCCCATTTCACAGATGGATTCCTCTAAAGCACAGAGGAATGGCAGTTCGGATCCAAATACACCGCCACCTCATAACATACTCATAACCATACGATGGTTCATATATCAACCACCTCATAACACACTGAAATAAGCATTTTGTAAGGCAACAGAGCACATATATGATCTATTAATAAATGGTCACAAACACCTGAAATTGAGATATCCAAAGCATCTTCCCCATCATTTTACTTTCAGGTCAAGCTCCTCCTTTGCAAGAGAAGGTTCATGCTACAGCCCATATTAACTTGACAAGTAAAATTCAGCTTCAGAAAGAAGTCACAGAGGCCAAAATCTTGCCTTCACTCATGCCTAAAGGCACAACCAAGCAGAAATACTGCCCTGACCCACCTCCCCAGGTGCAAGCAGTGATGGAACCACCACAAGCTTCCTCACCACCTCCCCTGCAGCTTCTTCTCTAGTCTGCTGTCTTGCTTCAGCATGAAAAAGCCAACCACTCTCTTTTCCCCGGCCCATACAAACATCTCTTCCTCTCTGAAGGCCCAACCAAGATGAGACATGGACATTTGCAAACCAAACTCATCACCCTACTCCTTTCCACTGCCTTCCCATCACAAAACAATTCGCACCCACCATCCCCTCCCAGAGGGTCCTCTGTCCCCTCCGATGCCATTGACAGCTTTCACTTACCATGACCGAGATATGGAGAATGTGCAGCTGCTCCTCCACGATCTCAGAAGGCTCCTGCAAGCTTGGGGGGGTGGCCCTGGAGAGCTGCTCAGCACTGCTCATGGAGACATGGAAGTACAGGGTGCCGTTCTCCAGCCACTGCTGCTTCCAGTGCACCAGCGAGATGTCAGCCACGGTCCCTGACATCTCTGTAGGGACAAACATAGGATCATACAATCAGCCAGGATGGAAAAGACCTTTAAGATCACCAAGTCCAACCATTACCCGAAGTCCGTGTAACAGAGGATCAGTTTTCTCCATGATGCCAAAAGCAGTGTTTTTGGCACTCCTGGAAATCAGAACTTATGAGTCTTACCCCTCATGCTGCTTCTGATCTACAGGATGAGCCTGAGCATTGCTTTTTGGCCTCTGCTTGTCATTTCCCCCCATATATGAGCATCAACAGTTGGCTTCCTTAACAAAAAGAGGCTAAAAAGTGCCTTGTGATGTCCAGATGAAAAAGGCAGCTACAGTACACAAGTGCATGAGGCATCTTTAACCTCCTGTAGGAAAAAAACTGGAAGAAGCTCCTGGAGATCTGCAGCAAAGCCCAAGGGAAGTTTGCTGCTTGGCACAGAGTAGACATTTGGTGCCAGCCAAGCCAAAATACAGACATCATTCTTCTTCTGGCATTTACAACTGAATCCTTCTTCCAGATCATGATGTAGCACTGCAGCTGTATTTAACAGGGACATCCCCAGCACAGAGTAACGAGCATCACTGAGGAAAGGTGATCACCTTGACAAGTATCTATTGGCCTGGAGAAAGACCTTCAGCCTAGAGAAGAGAAGCTGCGTGGAGACCTCAGAGCAGCTTCAAGTGTCTAAAGGGGGCTACAATGATGCCAGAGAGGGACTCTTCATCGGGGACCATAGTGATAGGACAAGAGGTGATGGGTTTAAACTGAATCAGGGGAAGCTTAGGTTGGATATAAGGAAGAAGCTCTTTACTGTGAGGGTGGTGAGGCACTGGCTGCCCAGACAAGCTGTGGCTTCCTCATCTCTGCCAGCATTCAAGGCCAGGCTGGATGGAGCTTGGAGCAGCCTCCTTGAGTGGAAGGTGTCCCTGCTCATGGCAGGGGGTTGGAACAGGATGAGCTTTAAGTCCTTTCCAACCTAAATCATTCTATAACTCTATGACCTCGGAGTTGCACATCTATCCATCCTCTCCCACAGCCGTCCCCTAAATTTCACACCCCACCCAATCCTGATTCACAGCACAAGCACCCTGGGAGCTGGGATTACAGCATCCCAACACACATCCACTGCAGCAGCTTCCCCTGACTTAGGGGGCCACATGAGTAATTTAGGGTGAGGGAACCGCAAAAGCCACCCCCCAGATCCACAGCCTCCAGCTTGGCCAGAGCCAGCAGCTCCATCCTCAGCTGCAGCAGACACAGGCAGGAGCACTGACAGACAGCTCCAGAGCTGCCCATCACGGTTTAAATGCATCTCTGCAAAGCGCTGCTCTGGCAGTTTGACAGCCAAATCAAAGCCAAGCAAAAAATACCAGTGAGAAAAGAGCCAAAATATTTCTCCTTGCACCACCTCTTTTGTTGTGTTTGTTTTCCCATTTCCAATATAAGCAACGGGAAGCACGTCAGGGCCTTGTAGTCACCAGGCCCACAGCTTCAGCCATCACCTGCTTCAGTGGGAGAACCAAACTCAACTCCCTCCTGTTTTGGGAAGAGCAAGCAGCTATAATGGACCATGGCCTGCAGCCTGCATCATGTGCTTGTTCCATAAAGGCTGACAGCACGAGCTCAGTTCCCCTGGCACCATGGCTGGACCAGATGCAAGGTTCTCCTTCACACCTTGGTCATCTTCGGGGAACAGGGCTTGTTCCCCTGCAGGCAAAGCAGCCACAGAACAGCATTGGTGGTATATTGCATTTTATTTTGCTGAACCTAGCCAGACAAAAGCATATCCCAGTGGAGATGAAGGAAGAAATAAGCCCAGCTGAGGCTGTCCTCAGACCTTTTAGAGCATGAAGCTCCAAGTCTCACTCTTAAAGCAAGTCCAGAGGAGGCCACGGAGATGCTGCGAGGGCCGGAGCAGCTCTGCTCTGGAGCCAGGCTGAGAGAGCGGGGCTGGGGCAG
>JAOEHY010012968.1:0-10963 GCA_025447955.1 Psilopsiagon aurifrons
GCCTGCGGGAGGATGGGGGGGGTTGGTCGCACATCTGGGGCTCTGCATCTGGGGGTGCACATCTGGGGGTGCATATCTGGGGGTGCACATCTGGGGGTGCATATCTGGGGGTGCACATCTGAGGGTGCGCATCTGGGGCTCTACATCTGGGGGTGCACATCTGGGGGTGCTCATCTGGGGCTCTACATCTGGGGGTGCACATCTGGGAGTGCGCATCTGGGGCTCTGCACCTGGGGGTGCGCATCTGGGGGTGCACATCTGGGAGTGCGCATCTGGGGCTCTGCACCTGGGGGTGCATATCTGGGGCTGCGCATCTGGCGGTGTGCATCTGGCGGTGCACATCTGGTTCTCGCATCCCAGACCTGAGCGCTGCTCAGGGCTTCCACCTCTGGTCCTGGAGGGAAGGGCTCCTGCTGGGCGGTGGGTTTGGAGTGAGGTGGATGCTCATCCGGGTACCCAGCACCAATTCACTGTGGTTTTGCTGTGTGTTTGCTGGGGTACACTGCTGACCCAGTTAAGTCATGCTCAGGCAGCCAAAAAGGCCAGTGGCGTCCTGGGTTGTATCAGAAATAGTGTGTCCAGAAGGATCAGGGCAGTGTGCTTACCCTGTGCTGGGCACTGGTGAGGGTGCAGCTTGAATCCTGTGTTCAGTTTTGGACTCACTGCTATCAGAGAGACACTGAGGTGCTGGAGCAGATCCAGAGAGGGGCAATGGAGCTGTTGAAGGGCCTGGAGCACAAGACTGATGAGGGACGGCTGAGGGAACTGGGGAGGGCTTCGTGTGCAGAAGAGAGGGCTCAGGGGGGGACCTTACTGCTCCCTACAACTGCCTGAAAGGAGGTTGCAGTGAGGTGGGGTTGGTCTCTTCTCCAGAGTAATAAGCGACAGGACAAGAGGAAACAGCCTCAGGCTGCACCAGGGAACGTTTAGGTTGGATGTTAGGAAAAATTCCTTTACTGAAAGGGTGCTTAGGCATTGGAGCAGGCTGCCCAGGGCAACAGTGCAGTCACTGTCCCTTGAAGTGTTCAAAAATCATGAGACGAAGCCCTCAGTGACATGGGTTAATGGTGGACTTGGCAGTGCTGCGGTAATGGTTGGACTTGGTGATCTTTAAGGTCTTTTTCCAAATGAGTTGATTCTATGATCCTATGGACATTCCTTCTCCTGCTGGCAACACTCAGGCTGCCGGCTGGGGTAGCATCACTTCTTGGGGTGTGCTGAGGCCTTGCAGCATGGGGTTTGCCCCCTCCAGGCTCTCCCACGGTGCTTTGTGGGGGCAGCTCCGGCTGGGACATGGGTGCAGATGGGGTTTCAGACCAGCCCCTCGTTGCTTCACTCTCAAGACTCACAAAAGCAACAGCTGAGGTGGTCAGAAGTGCAGAGCCATGGCAGCCCCAGCCACCAGCTTGTCCCCGTGCCTCCAGCATGGCGGAGAAGCCGTGCGCCCTAGGGCAGACTGTGACTTGTTGTGGTGGGATGAGCCATACAACAACAAAATCACTAGTCTTCCAGAGGGAGCCAGGCACCACGTCGTCCCACAGGGCCCTGTGCTGAGCATCCCCTCTCCCTGCCACCGAAGGGAGGGTGCAGGGAAGCAGGGCAAGTGTTTTCGTGCTCCATCATTCCCCCTATTCACCACCCACCAGCTGGGCAGAAAGAAATGGCTTTGATCACCCTGTGATTTATATTTTCCTATTGCTTTAATGTTTTTCTTCTGGCTAGTAAACCTCTTCCTTAAATCTGTTGCTCTGTATTTTGCATCTATTGCTTCCATCCCTGCTGTTCAGCTAATTAATCCCCCCCTAATGAGAGTTGTTCAAGTGTCCCAAAATACCTTGCTAGGGAGCCCTGGCAGGTCTCTGTATAGGAATTTATAACCTTTTCTGGTGTTTTGGATGAAACTGTGCATTCCAGCTCTTGGGGTTGTAATGATGTAAACCTCATTGGAAGTTCCTGGCACTCTTTGCCCCATTTTTCACCCCTCTCAAGGTGTGAGTGACTGTCACCACACGAGTGGGAGCAAACTCAAGCTCTGGTGTGAGGGAGATGGGCTTGCATTGCTGGTGGCATTTCTCTGCCAGCTCTGAGGAGGCATTGCTGCTGCTCTTCTCCCTCACACCCTGCAGTGGGACAGGAGATTCAAGTGCCTGGACCATTCAGCGCTTCTTGGTTGGTAGCTTCTCCCCAGGCACGCTGTTATTGCACTCATGGGTCTGGTCACTCTTGGCTTGTCCACAACTAACCCATCTATCTCCCCTCAGCTTTGCTTGTAACTCCTTCCTTCTCAGGCTGCATGTTTAGCAAGAGACAGAAGATTCTCTTTGGCAGGACAAAGTTTTAGCTGTGCCCCTATGGTTCCTTGACAGAAGAAGTTATGGGCACATAGGGAGGAAAGGAGAAGCTTTTACCCATTTCCCAAAGCCATGGTAGCCCGAGGAAACAGTGGTGTCATTTTTCTTCCTTACCCCAGATGAAAGGATGGAGGTGGAAAAATAGTCAGAATAACTTTGAATGAGTCCACCGGTGTATCATGGCCCCCTCTGGTCCCGCTGACCTCCGCATCATCGGTAGACGTTTCTCACATGGTAGATGGCTCTCCCTTTGGCAGAAGCCTTGTGCTGAGCAGGGATGCCACTCATCTCCACAGGGTCCAGTGGCCTCTCTGGGGATGGAGGTTTTGTCACCAGATGGTTGAAATCCTGTTTCAGATGTAGCAGATGAGCCGAGAGCTGAGATGAAGCCAGAGCCCGGGAGAGGTTTCTCTGGTGTTTGCACAATTTGAAATAATGATGAAATCTGTAAAACTCTGTGCAGAGCACGGCTACGATAACAGGCTAAATTTGTCAGATGAATAATTTACTAGAAGCGATTGGCCTTGGTCCAAGCGAGACAAGCACCAGCCTGAACTCAGGCTGAGCGGCCCCGCTGGCTCTGTCCTGGGAGCTGGTCCCTCTCCAGCCACCTCATCACTGAACCTGCAATAGAAGCAGGTCTCCAGCCAAGGTGTCTGTCCTCAGGTCATCGCTGCCGGGGCTACAGAGCATCCTGCATTGCTCCCCTCAGGAAGGAGTCTGTGGTTTGATTTCAAGGCACTGCTTTGCAGAGCAGAGTGGTGGCAGTGGGTGTCTGTCACAAGCTCCAGGCTCATGGACTCACCCGTCCTCTGCCTCTTCCCTTTCTCTAACCAATTCTCTGTCCTTAACCAAGCAGGTGTAGGAGCAGACACATGGTGACATTTGGGATGGGGAGGGAGATGCAGTCCCAGCGCAGGGAAGAGATGGCGGCTGCAGCCACGACAGCCAATTAACGTGATCATGCTTATGAATGCGGATCAGTGATTCCAGGTAAGCTCCCTGTGAGCAGTGCTGTGGGTGAGCCGAGGCTCCTGCACATTCTGGAGCCTGGCAGTGGTCCCTGGCAGTGCCAGCATGTTCCTGCTGTGACTCTAAACCTCTTCATTTCCCAGTCCCAGCCTGGGCATGGCTCATTTTGTCTCTCAGCACTGCTGGTCTCTGCAGGGCTGGCTGCACCTCCTGGATCTCTCTGCTCCTGCCCTGCCATGGTGTGAATGAGAAGCTCAAGGATAAATTTACCCATAGAAGGCAGCAAGGCCCCAGCTTTGCCTCCGTAGGTGTTGAGGGACCACTTCACCATCCTGAGCTCTGCAGGCTGCACAGTGCCTCCCCATCGCCCCCCCCACCAGAGCTCCATCGAGCTGTTCCCATCACTGAAAAAATAGGCTTGTGGCAGTGCTGGTTTATGTCCACCAGCATCTAGAAGATCAGATAGGAGCTTCAGAAGTAGGTCAGGGCTGTGACCAGTCCTTTGCTTGACCTGGTTTCCTCTAGAGAAATAAAGACTTATCATGAAGGGAGCACCTGGGAACACCATGACCATCCTTTGGTGCAAGGGACCAGGCAGCTGGTGCTGACCGGCTGCTGTTGTCACCAGCATGAGGACATCAGAACAGACAGGCACTGTGTCGCTTCCTGGCCTTTGCCATGATGTAGCTCAGAGCTCTGCAGTCCTCTTGATCCATAGCAGAGGTCCAGCACTGGGGTCCCTTCAGGACCTTCTCCTTTGCCATGCCTCAGTCCCCTCTGAAGAGGGCAAAGTGATTCTTCCTTCAACATTCAGCCAGTCCCTGGCTTCTCTGCTCAGGAGAGCTGGGCTGGGACTAGGCAAGTGTTTCAGCACTTGAAACCATAAGGGCTGCAAGGCAAGATGTTAACATTAGCCACAGACATCAAGGGTTTCTGCAGCTCCCATTAGCAAGGACCTTTGGAAAGAAGTGAGGAGTGTCCGTAGGGTGGCAGTCAATGAGTGCTTTCCTCATTCCTGCTTTACACCCTTAACTCTTCAGCTGTAGCTGGTCTTGTGAGCTCCTCATCCTGAGCCCACTTGCACAAAACCTTTGAGAGAACATCCCCATCCTGCCTAAGGGCAGGGATGGACTGAGTGTGACAGCACCCATCCAGGTTTGAAGCCTTCTCAGTGCTGAAAACTCCTGTTGGGACGGCAGAAAACCTTTTCCTTTCCCTTCTGACACCTCCTCCACCACTCTGTGGGAATTGTCTCCATCCCTCCTCCTCAATCACAGCCTGGTGGGTGCTGATGCTCCAGGGATGCTGCTGGGGATAAGGAAGGATGCTCCCAAAGCAGGAGACGAGGGCAGCTGCTGCCTCTGTGCATCTTTCTCACTCCCCGTTTTCTGGCTCGCCCTCAGGAGAGCAGTGAGCAATTATGGGCCATGCGGAAGCTTCATTATCGCCCTGTCGTGGCCTCGTTTGACGAGATGTTTTATTGCCAAACTTATTAAAAGTGAAACGTGCGGTTTCTGCGCAGCAATTTCCTGTCTGCAGTGATAAGCAGGGCTCTGCCCGCTGTGTAATAAACAGTTATTTTTATGTATGGCTCTGGCTGGGGCTATGCAGAGGAGAGAGGGCCTGGCTGGTGTTAATTGTGATGGTTGATGAGATCTATTTTGGGAGCAATGCGGGAGGAGGTTTGTGCCCTCTAGAGATGGCCTCTAGTGGCTTTGTGACTTGGGTGCAGGGTGTCTTCCCTGAAATGCTTGGGGGTTTACTCCAAAACCTACTTGAAACCACCTTGACACCCCTTTGCCTGCCTCATCTCAACCCTTCATCACAGCTTGACCTGCTGCACATCCCCACAGTGTGAAACTCCATCCTCTACAAGGAATGCCCTCCCGTGATGCAGCCCCAAACCCCATTCAGCCTCCCCAAATCCTCCCATCAGCCTCAGAACCACCCCATCTGCAGCAGCATTTGGAGGCAATGCTGGTGTGCAAAGCCCGTGTCACTGTCCCCCCTTGGGTGCCTGCAGCAGGCAAGTGCTGGAGAAGAGATAAATAATAACAGCAATAAATTCCAAAGGGATGCTAATGTCACAGCAAATCTGTGTCGCTGCTGGGCTGGGACCAGCAAAAATCTGATGGATATCAGCAAAGCTGATAAATATCATTTCATTTTGTCAGAAACAAACTGTCCTCATTAGGTGTGCAGTCTGTATTTGGGTTTAATTGTATCTTTCTAATGCGCTTTGAAAGGAAACAGCTTTCTTAAATGCACCATGTCAAAACTGAATTTCCATAAACCCTGATTGCTTTCTTTTCTCCCTACCCCCCTACCTGGCCAAAGGTTTTTGCTGAATTCCACCTGAAACTGCATAACTTTTCCCAATAAAGAATCTGTCAGAAAAATTCCTCCTGGCTCTGGGAGACCTCGTAGTTATTTGTCAGCACTCAAAAACCCTGTTGGGCATTTCCCATCTGACTTCTTTTCTTAACAGCAGCTTTATTGGTCTGGGAATTAATGGCGGCAGATGCGATACTTGCTATTCATTGCAGTCATCCCAAATGCCACTCATCTCAGCAGGCCATGGCTCTGCAAAGCAAAAACCCTTCTCCTTCCTCTGATCCACCTCTTTTTTTTGACAACCACAGGGTATTTTCCCCTAAATTTGCCCCCTGCATCCTCCCAATCCTGCAGTGCACACCGTTATCCCCAGGCTTGGAGCCATATCAGATCCCTGCACCCCATCCCCATCCCGCCTCTTGCTGGGTGAAGACCCCTCCGTCGCCCTCGTTAATCTGTCTTGCAGCGTGTGTCACGGGCTGATGTGTAATTAGAGCTCCTGAAGCCTGTCTCATGCTGTAATTGCCATGACAGGGGCCACAGCATATCCGCTTGTTAATTAGTAAACCACAATATCCCGGGGGCACGTTGAGAGCTGCCTTAATTGTATTTCAGCTGGAACAGAGGGATAATTACCCGGTGGGAGCGATGCCACTTTTTAATTCCTTAAAAAAAAAAAAAAAAAAAAAGAAAAGAAAGAAAAAAGGGAAAAAAAGAGAGAAAATCCAAAATTGAGCTCCTGTTCCACTCGGTGGCCACCACCGCAGCCACCCAGGGGACCGGGTTTGTCCCTGCATTGAAGGGAAATGTCTGTGGAGTTCAGGATGCCAAGAGATTTGCGTAGGGACAGGCTCTTGGTCCATCCTTCAAACTAGTGGTGGCTGAAACACACTGGCTCCAAGGGTGATTCCTGTGTCCTGCACATGGAACTCCACCAGAACCCCTGTTTGCAGATGCAGGTTGGCTTTCTGGGAGTCCTTTCTGCTGGGAAACACATCCTGGATGGTGGGCAGCTCCTGGGCATCACCACCAGCGAGGAGAGAGCCAAGGTATCCAGGCTTCCCAGGGGACAGAGGGACTGAAGTCCTCTTGAAATGTAAGTGTGAGCTGCACAGAGGAGGCTGTGGGTCTGCCAGGAGTGCTCTTGTATTTCACATCCCCAACACACTTAGAGCACCAGCCTTGGAAGGGATCTCAGGGAGCTTAATGCTGGAGGTCTCTCCTCCTACAAACCCTGCAAAGCATGGCCTCGGCCCACTTGGCTTTTAAGGACCCACAGATGGATCATCTTCCTTCTCAATTCCCTTCTTGGCAAAACCTCATCTCATCAGGAAACCAGGGGTTGGGGACCTGGTTAAAAGCTTTTCCCTCTACAAGAATGATGTCCCTGCAGGGTCTGAGAGTGTCTGTGTCTCTCATACTGGTCATAGGGGGACTGCAAAGCTTTGGTGTGAGATGACGGAGATGCTGAGGCTCAGCATCACCCTATTACAGGTACCACAGGCTCCAGAGTGCCTCTGCACAGTGCCGCAGGGGAGCTATTGGGTGGTCCAGGATCCTGGGGGAAGGGTAACCTGGGAAGAGATGCACAACATCCACCCCTTTTCCTATGCTTCTTCCTGAACCAACACTAAGAGCTTGGCCACCATCGGCCCTTCAGATTCCTGCTGTTCAAAAGATCATATAATGGACAACGGGCCTTTGGGAGCTGGTTTGTGAATTGGTTTAAATAGCAGGCCAGGCTCTCTCCTGGGAAGCTACATGAAGGTCAGCCTTGAAGAAAAGATCAGTGCAGCAGCTGTAAGCATTAGCAAAAAGAAATAACCCAAGCAAAGAGCCTTGAACATAATTACAGCCCTAAGAGCTGCGGTGGGAACTCAGCGACCTGAAGCCATCTCTTGGACTTTAGTGCAATCAACAGATTGACACTGCTGGGTCCTGTGGGCTGGTTTTTGGGAGCTGTGCACCAGGACTGAATGCCAGAGCAGATAGAGAAAGCAGCACAGGTGCTCATTCCAAAGGCTGGAGCTAGGGAAGTGCCCCAAATGCCATGGAAGAACCAGATGGAGGCAACCACCAGAACGCTCTGTGCGTAATTGAGGGCAACTTCAAGGGTGAGCATAGGTGGCTGCTCACCTCCGGGATGCCCTCCACTGCTACCATGAAAGTCAGTGTCATTAGAGCTGGGGATGGAGTTTACAGCTGAGTAACCACAACTTTACACAAATTAAACAACATACTGCAGGTTAATTAGATTTCTTACCACTGCCTCCATTAACTCAGCCCTGTGGTCTGCTGTCACAAGTGGATGGAGCCCCTTCGAAATTCATAGGCATTATCCCTGGGAGATGTGGATGGTTAAACCTCTCCCTGGGCAACCATACCCGTGTGGGCACAGGTGGGAGATGCCACCTTTTCTTCCTGGAAACCCCTTGGTGCAGCAGATGAGACTGAGTGGAGATGCAGTTGTCCTCCACCAGCACAGGGGCTGGGCTGGATTTTCCCATCATTTCAAACCCACATTCTCCTAAGATGATCTTTAAGGAAAACCAGGGATTTTTGCAGCAGAGACTCTCATTATTCCACTGGGTGCTGTGTGAATGCAAATAAACACAGAAGACCCCTTCAACAACATCTTGAGGACTCAGCTTCATAGTTTTAAACCAATTTCCTTCGACCGTGTCAGGGCCTGTTTTGTGTTTGCCAGACAATTATGTGGCTAATAAGGACAGCCACGGTTACATCAGGCGGGATTAGGAAGAATAAGGCTACAAGTGTTGCAGTGCTTAAGACAACTGCTAACTAATGGGGGCTTGGAGAACACGTCCCAGGGGCAGGCGACTCCTGGAAGGGCTCCTGGTGCTGTATTGAAGGAGCTGGAGCAGGCAGCAGGTAGGTTGGGCAGAACGCGAGGGAGGCTTCTGATCCCTGAGTGGTGCCCATGGGAAATGAGAGTATTTGTTGGTAATTAGGAGTATTTAGGGAAAGCGGTGCTGCGCGTGTGACCCTGAGGTTGTCCCATGGAGGCAGAGCCTGACATGGCTCTGATGGAGCAGGAGGCACCAGCCCTGCGGGCTCAGCACAGTGTACTGAAAAGCAACAGCAGAACTGAGCCTTGCACTGGGAAATTGTTGTTTCAGTTGGAGCCTTCCTGTCCTGACTCTCTTGAGGTCAGGACGGAGCTTGGTGCAGTGTTTCTGTAGTGAGACGCTGCTCCCCACATCACCTGGGAGACACGAACAGCCAGCAGTGGCTTTCAGGTGCCTCCTCCCCACCACCTCTCCACTGGCACTCCGGCTCCCCATTCCACCACATGCTGGCTTTCCCAGCAATCCCATCCTCAGAATCCCCCTCTGTGGTGGACCGCTGTGCCAGTGCCCCCTGCATAAATCACATTCAATGAATTCTTACGACCACAGCATCCCATGAGCTCCATCGGGAGAGTAACCAGTGTGTCTGTGCCACTGTACAGAGAGGCTTTGCTGGCTCCCCTTTGAACCTTCCTCCTCCTAAGCTCTTATCCCACACTGCAGCTGCATCTTCTGGAAAACCCTCTTGTCTAGAGCTAACCAGGAGAGGTTCACATGCAGATGGATGAACACACAGCCATGATCGCAGCAGAGGTCCATCCTAAGACCTGAGCAGTAGACTATCCAGACCAAACAACCTCAAGATTGAGATGTCACCCACCCTTAAACCACATTTCTGTGCCAACACTGATGCAACCTCAGGTTGGATGCTGTTACAGAAGGGCACAGCGCTGAGCACCTTATCTTCAGATCCCTCTTCCTGCCCTGTCAGTGCTATCAGGGAGCTCCTGGCTTTCCTCCTTGGTGTGTGGGCTCAGTCCTCCAAGGCTGGAGGAGTTCCCTGTCCTCTCTCAGCCTTCCTCCCGCAGCGCAAAGGTGGATGGTGATGTCCTGCAGAAGGATTTGGGGAGCAGCTGGCTCCTTACTCTTCCTCACACCCTTTCTGTTCCCATTCTTTTGCCATGTGCAGATTCTCTAGCATTCAGTCCCAACGCTTAGTCTCAGAATCCAGCAGTTCACCAACTCATGCCAAGGCCGAGCAGCCAAAGAGAAGCATACACAGCTCATGGAGATACCCTAAACCCTATTGCTGACTCTGTCTATGCCCGGCCCAGCCCTGGGCTGTTACCAGCAGCCACAGACCTCAGCAGCCCCAGGACCATGCTCGCCCCTTCCCTGTCCCTGCCATGGTCACCCTGCCTGTCCCTGCCACCACCTTTCTGGATGAAGATGGCACATGTGCTGGGGAGCATCCCTTGAGCACAGACACTGAATTGCACTCCTGATGTCTAATTTACACCCTAGTTGGTGCGGAAACAAATGCCAGAAAGCACTGGAATGAAGCTCTCCATCTTGGCTTCCTTCAGGAAAATGGTCTTAATTAAGTGTCTGCCTTACAGAGAGAGATAATATCCAGCTACGCCTGTGGCAGGAGGGTTGGAACTAGACGGTCTTTAAGCTCCCTTCCAACCCAAACCATTCTGTGATTCCATGAACGAGGGGTGGAGACCGTGGCTGAGACCAGCATCTTCTCACTGGGCGTACTTGGCTGTTGCAAAGCAGATCTGGGGTGCAGGTTCCTCAGACCTCTTCAGAGCACCTTCCCACGCTTATCCACACATTGGGCTCCACCAGCAGCGGGTCCCATCAGAACTGGTTGCATTAATTGCAGGAGGTCATTTCACCAGACCAGGCTACACTGGCTCTGGTGGGGTTGATTCCATGCCTATGATATTCAGCAGTATTTGCATTATGGTTGTTCAAACTTCATGTCACTCATTGATTAACCTTGGGCTTTCCATTGAGGCTTCTCCCTGGTGTATTTGCTCTGGACAAACAGTCGCATCCTTGCTCCCCATGGCATCTGGTCTTGGTGATCCCACGCATGGAATCATAGAATGGTTTGGGTTGGAAAGGACCTTAAGATCATCTAATTCCAACCCCTACCTGTCACCCCTTCCTTCCCTGGACAAAGGGAGCATGCCAAGAGGGGCTGCACATGGCAAGCAGACTGGACTGGCCTTGTGCTGCTTTGCTGGAGCTCATTGCACCATGTTGGCACTGTGGGAGACACCCCTGAGCCCTGTCATTGGTGGGAAGGGGACCCTGGAGACACAGGCTGCCATGCCGAGCTCCTGGACCTGCCCTGAGCGCACGGCTGGCACAGAGATGCCCCAACCCCTTCCCCTTCCCCATGGCCTCACCGTGCACAGCTGTTCCCTTAGAAATAGCTGTTGCCATGGTTTTTCCCAAAGAAAACACATCCCCCCCCCCTTT
>JAOEHY010012969.1:0-130494 GCA_025447955.1 Psilopsiagon aurifrons
GGGGGGAACCAGCAATTTTTTTCCTTTGTATTTCAGAGACCGATACCATTAATTTGCATTTGTTACTTCACGACATTACTGAACATGCCTAAACTTTAGAAACAGTTACGCCTTTCTTTTCATGATTATTGACTATCTGAGCCGCCACATATCCTGCCAGTTACAGCAAAAAGTTGTATTTAACAGCATAGCCAAAATTCAGGTAAAATAATAAAATATGTTATCCTTTCTAATCTCTGAATCTTCCCCCAGTTTTGGAATCAAATTTGAAAGGCTGTGAAATACTCTTTCCCATTTTCCCTTGCTTCCCTCCACCACCTCAGAGCTCTGCAAGAAAGATTGTTTTCCTGGGTATTTCATCCATGGCCAGAACTGGAATTACTGCAGCTGTGATGAGCGAATCTGTTCTCATGACACCTCTAGCCCCAGGGCAGGTAGAAAACCTAGACGAGCATCCAAACTTTTTTGTGTTTATTTGGATCAAACCTGGGTTTTGGACCAACTCAGCTTCACATTAGCAGTTCTGTCATCCTTAGAGCTCTTACTTCTTGATTGTGGTCCTGAAGTCAGTCTCTTACTTTACAACCTCATTACACACACAAAAAAATGTTTAAAAATTAAAGTGCCAGGTGTCAACTCTTTTCAGTAGCTGGCTACTTCAACTTTGAGCTTTCCATTTTTTATCAGCAAATGATAAACTGAAGATTCAGTACTCCCAGCTTAGATCTTTTTCAAAATTAAAGTGTAAATCTAAAGCAGCCACCTGTAAGCACTAAAACCTGAAGACATTTGGACACAAGTTAAACAAATTGTTTAAAAACCTGCCAATTGTATCAGGTTTTAAGTATAACTTTGCAAGGAAGATTCAAAATTTGTATTTTAACTTTTTCAGGTCTGATTTTCTTTTTTTTTTTTTTTTTTTCTTGGAAGAGTGACTCTTTCCCCCCCCCCCAAGAATTTGAAAACCTGAGAAAAGAAATAACACGGCTGCTGGTAAACTCTTGGTGAAGAATAAGTATGACACTACTATGAGAATCTCAAAAACTTGAGAAAGGTTGGGGCACTGGAATGATGACTGTGAAAAACATGGAGCAAGTAGGAAGCCCGAGGGATTTGGAGACAGGTGGGCTGGAAGAAATGAGGTGGGAAAGGTGAATTTGCAGCAGCTGAGTGGAGCTGTGGGCTCTGGCTGGAGGAAGGGTTGTGTTCTCAGTTTGCTGCACTGGTGCTTTGCTGGCAGCCTGGGAAAAAGCTCCTCATCTATCCTATGGTGTAACTGAAAGCTCTGGAATGCATGTCTTGGTAGGTGTGTATTTCTACGTATAGTGGTTTGTAGAAAATCTTTAATTAAATTGATTTTGGCTGAAATTCCTAATCCTCCAGTCTTGTGGGTCTTATGGTTTTTAAGATGGTCTAAAAAAGAGAGACGTTGCAGTAGGCTGTCAGCACATTTTTTTTTGCCCAGGCACCACCAGTTCATTAAAAACTGCCATTATTTTCCAAGGACCTTTTTTTTTTTTATCTCGTATAAATTCTTTCATGGTTTTTATAGCCGATGAGCTTGATTACATAAAAGTTTACCTTTAAAATACTTCCCATTTATCATGCAGTTTTCTTACCTAGAAAATCCCAATGCAGCCACTGTTAATGTTTGATAAGATTTGTACCTGGTAGATTCTAAATTACATTAATGTATAAAGCCAGCAATGCCAGACTCCCTATTGTTAAAGTTATTAAAGCTGCAACTGAAATTATATCTTTCATATTGATTTTCAGCTAGCAGCTCTTATCCAGAAGCTTTGTTTCACATTAAAGGTACTAATGATTGTCTCTACAAAATGAGCAGTTTAAAAAAAGAAATATAAATGGAAAAAAGAAAAAAAACTTTGATAGCCACCTTTGATAGCTCTTCATTCCAACATTTCTCATAGCCACAAAGTGCAAGCCAAGCATTAATAGACCTTTTAATAAAATGACTTAAAAGAAATCAATGGTATTTCTCACAAAGTCTGATTTCCAGCAACTGATATTATTTTAATGTTTGTATTACTTCTGAACAGCCCACAGCTGCCATTTTTTCCTGAATTTCTCAATGTATCTTCCTAGGGTTTTCACTTTATTTTCAGGGGCCTGGTTTAGATTCATTACCTGATTGAAGCTTTTTTAAAAAACTGAGAAAATAGAAGTCCTGTATTCTACCAAGACTGGCAGAATCTGTAGGTGTAAGGACAACAGCAAAGTGTCTTTTGTGGGGTGGAGGGGGAAGTCTGGTTAGATACATACTAAGAGCCTTTTTGAGTAGGTGGAGGTACTTTGATTCCTTCATGGATTATTAACAAAAAAATAAATCTTTCTTTTTCCTTCAGGTGTAAAAGGTCTATCCTATTAGTACAGGTCTCCAGCTGCAATTGCGATAAATCTACCTGCAAGACAGGAGGCTTTGGCATAGGCTGGAGTTGGTGGGTGAAGAGAGTAGTATTGTGCTTGCTGCATTTTTTTTCTTATTATACTTTTATACTTTGCTTTGTTATACTTCCCCCATCCCTGGATTCATTCCACCCCCAAGGACTTTTGGTAGGTTTTCTGTTAGTTTTTAGTTTGCTTGTTTGTTTTGGCTTAGGGTGAGGAGCAGCTGCTGGTTTTATTTTTGTATTTAACTAGATTCCCCCCCCCCTTTATTTGGCTATGCAGACGGAGTGCAAAATAGGTGTTTTCTGTGAGATCATGTAGTGTAAGCAGAGAAATACATGTGACATTTTTATGTTCTCTAAATTCATTCATTGCACTTGGTATGTGACGTGTGCTGATTTAAAGATTGATAACAAAGGGAAGGACTTTTTTTGATGACTAGCAGCAAACCCACTACTTGTTCTAATTGGGAAAACCATGGGTTTGGTTTTCTTTTTTTATGTTTGTTTTTTACATAAACATATATAGTATGCTGGCAAGGTAGAATATGAGGTTTCAAATTAATTTTCACTGCTATAAATGGTAGTTCAACAGAGACAATACCCTACATGTTCACTGTGGGATAGCTTTTTCCTGGTAAGTGCTAGTCAATGCACACTAATGAGTCGGGCAAATACTTCACACATTAAATGTTCATATGAGAAATTATGGGGATGAAAAAGAGAGGAAAGGAAAGAGAGTAATGTTGGGGGTGGGGGGAGAGAGAAACATCAACAAAAATCCAGAAACAACAGGTAAAAGTAGAATCTGTGGAGACGACAGCTACGAAACATTACCCTCTCCTTTCAATTTCATGTGGGTATGCAGCCTTTTTTAATGCTGCATTTTTCCCAGGCTCCAGTGGAAGAGCCTGGATTAAGCTAATGTAGGGACATGTTTTGGCCGCTTATTATTTATTACCATTTTAGTTCCAGGTTTCAAAAACAATTAAGGAAACTGCTTAATAGGAAAATGACTCTAATTACTTGTTAATTGAGGTTATCTGCTTCACATTATTCATAGCATAAACTGTGTTGACACTTGTACCCAGATATGATTACTTAATAAACAGACTGAAGAGGCATCATGAAAGCACGCACCCCCAAAGAAGAGGCATTTTATTTTTCAACTCTGGTTTGTTCATCTGAAAGATTTTTTTTTAAAAATATCTATAATTTACATAAAACATAGTAATAGGATGTTGGTTCAAAACTATAAATTATATCTTTCAAACAGTGAAAAGATAAAGTGCTGAAATTTCAAAGTGAAATTATTTGATTTATTAAAGTAAGGCTTAAACACAAAAAGAAACAGGGTGGCATAAATTATGGTGTTACTTCCTAGAAAAGTATTTTTGCCATTAAATCGAGTATCTGGATCAAAAAAAAGTATCAGTGTATTTTTCATATTAGCATGTACTCATGTTTGATTTTGGGGATCCGCAAAAAGAGACCTTTGGGGTTTGTTTTGTTTTGTTTTTTTAATAAACTAATTTTGGGGATGAGAGAGACAGGGTTCTGAACAAGATAATTCCATCACTTGAGAATAAAAGCAAAACATCTGCTTTTGCTTACATTTTAGTGAGCCTTGCAGCTTCTACTTTTTTTATAGAAATATAAAGTCCCAATTTTTAACAAAGCTTTAGACCAGGAATTAGATTTCACAGCAACTGAATAGCTAATGACATCTAAGGTCATGTTTCCATGGGATGGAAACCTGTTTATTTGACAGCCATGTCAGTGTGGGTAGGATCAATCATTTTTAAAGTACTGGGATTTGGTGGTTGCTTTTTAGGTTGGTGATGGTGGTGGTGTGATGGGGTTTTTCTGTTGTAGTTAATTGTATTTTTTGTTTGTTTTTTCTTTTTTCTTTTTTTCAAATGTAGGTTTCAAACAACATAAATTCCTCAGGAAACCCAAAACTATTTATTACAGAAAAAAAATCAGTAAGAGAAGATGAATGGTAACATTTTTGTTCTAAAGGCATAAGTAGCAATCCTGTTGATAAGAGAGATTTTATGTGTGTTTATTTCACCTTCAAATTGCCTTTTTTGAAATGAGAGAAAGGCCTCGGTTCAGAGATAGAGAAGCTGTGATTTCAGCCTTGGTGTCCTTTTCTCTGTCTTAGACTTGAGACTGTTTA
This sequence comes from Psilopsiagon aurifrons, assembly GCA_025447955.1. Taxonomy (NCBI): domain Eukaryota; kingdom Metazoa; phylum Chordata; class Aves; order Psittaciformes; family Psittacidae; genus Psilopsiagon; species Psilopsiagon aurifrons. The sequence continues at coordinate 4,591 of JAOEHY010012969.1, forward strand.
TTGCTGATGCATTTTGAGAGATGTGAACTTCCAGAAGCCACAATGATCAGGCAAGGAAAAGGAGAAAGTAGAAAAATGGTGGAGAGTGGAAAAAATTTAGTTCTTCAGATAAAAGCTGATTTCACATTTATTTCATTTATTTCCTAATGTGAAAGCCTAACTCTTCCACCTTGAATTTTTGAACTTGTATTTTCTTTAGCTAAATACCTTTTCAGGTAGCTAAATACCTTTTCTTTAGCTAAATACCTTTTCAGGTATTTTCTACAGGAATATTGTTACCCTTTTCTACTTCAGATTTTGCTAAGAAAAGAGGGAAAGTTGCAAAGCCCACAAGGATGGAATTTTTAGAGCTGTATTTGTGTCCATTAATCTTCTTTTTTATGATATTTTGCCATTTTCACTCTGTTTGACATTGAGCCTGAGCTTTGTTCCTGACTTGTAGCCTATGGCAGTGGAACGGGGAGATGAGACATCACGGAAATGTAGAGCACACATAAAAAGAGAAGATGTGTAAAAACTGAAATGACATGGCAGCTGAAGCAGCTTGTTGCTCAGCTTGGTTGCATGTTTGAGTGGAGAAAGTGAGGTAAATTGTGATATGTAAGAGAATAGCACTCGACAGGGTGTATGGTTGTAAGGTATATGGATGCTCAATCATGTGGTGAGGCAGAAGGCTAAAGGACAAGTGCCTTCAGTATCCTCACAGTCTGTAGATATCCGTATGACCTACAAAACAGAGGGTGTTAGGCTCAGAAAAATATCACTTACAAAACATATGCAAGCAACTTTAAGAAATGAGGAGTCCATCTATACAATTTGATTACTTCTTAATCTTTCAGAAATTATTGAAAGAATAAAGTTTTTGGGAAAAAAATGCTATCACACACTGCTGTGTCCATTTGCACCATAAATAGATGAATTCTCACAGTAGTATATATACAAACAATCCTTTCCACCTCCCATTGGTTACACTTATGCACCTATTAGAGTTACATGTGCCTTTATGCAAATTTTTTCTGAACATTTACAGCAACTGCTATATTTGTGCCTGAATGGGCGTGTGTAATAGATCTGATGATCTTCAAATCTGGTGTAGTATATTTTTAGGTCAGCCTCCATTTACAGCATATTGGATATTTCAACTGTCAAGAGCACTTTGTATACTGACATTAGAGCACTTTGAGGTATTTATTCAGAGCTTTGTATAAATTTTTTATACTTGTTGAGCTATGTAGAAAGCAATTTGCAAATTAATTTCTATGGCAATGTGTAATAAGTTACTGAAGGAATTATAATTTAGGTGGATTTGTCTTTCATTGTGTTCCACTATAAGGACATGACTGCTTAAACCTGAAAGAAGACATAAGCAGATATTTTAATCAGCATGATGCAGTATGCCAACTTGCCTCTGCTTTTCTGATTGTTCACCTGTATAAATGTGACAAATTATCGCATTTTTGAGTTGGCAAATTTCCTTACAGTTAACCAGATGATTGTATAAAACATGGTGTACTGCAAAATCAACTTCATTCTTTCAGCTTGTGGGGATTGTAGATTCCAGGTAGTTCTATTCTTTCTATTAAACAACATGCTGTGCATTCACCATTTTATAATCTATAGTCACTGAATCTAGGTAGTGGCAAACTGAGATATATTGACTAATTGACTAGGCTTTGTAATGGCATCTGTTATACACGGGCCCCTCACACAACAAAAAGCGGCCAAATGATAAACAGTGTATAAAATCTTTCCTGTAACAAACTTCACTGAAGATACTGTATTGAGAGGAATCCTCCAAGTGCTGCAATGCTAGTTCAAGCAGATAGAATCATAGAAAAGTTATGGTTAGAAAAGACTTTAAGATCATATAGTTCCAACCCCTACCATGGTCAGGAACTCCTTGTACTAAACCATGTCACTGAAGACTCCATCCAACCTGGCCTTGAACACCCCCAGGGATGGAGCATTAATAACTTCCTTGGGGACCTTCCTTGGGATACTTTTACCGCATTTTGGAGTTTTCCAAATTCTTTAGGTTTTTAACCCTGTGCACAGAAATAATTTGATGAATCTATTTTTATCTTTGATTTTAAGAGATTAATGCTGCTGTACTGTTAATAGTGATGCGGCAAAACTAAGAACAGTACATAAATATTTGTGGGGCTTGGGGTTTGCGGTAAGGTTTGTTTGGTGGTTTTTTTTGTTTATTTTGGTTTAAATTGCGCAAGTTTTGCTTAAAAGAAACTGATGATTAACTTTCCGTACTATTAATGATTAAAACCATGTTGAATGGCATCTACTAGTGACATTAATTTTGGGAAAATTAGTAATATTTGGCAAAATATTAGGAAACTTATATGTCATGCTAGGGCCTTAAAGAGTGTTCTGAGGTGGTCTATGCCTGTTGATTTCAACCATAAATATTGAGCTGTCATGGAAATTACAGAAGTTTCAAAAAGGCAATCATTATGCCTATACTCAGCAAGGAAAAATTGCATGACTGGAAATATTTTATAGACCAATTAACCTAATAGAGTATTGGTTCAAATAATAGAAAAATTGTTGCAAGGTTTTGCAAAAGAAAAAAAGAAAATATAAGTTAGAAATATGGTCAGTGTCAATTATCATGAGTGAATAAAAAACATATTTAAAAGCAATTAACAAAACAACTGATGTCTCATTGACAAAGGCAGCCATATTTGTGAAGTGTAGTGAAAGTTTGTAAGACACTCGACTTAATAGTATGTGACATTCTGATTAGATATTAGCTATGTGCTGTATCAGTGAAGCACACATTAAGGGATTAAGAACTGATTAATTTACATGTTTCAGAGTAGTCTCTGGGGAATCAGCACCAACTGGGTGAATTTTTAAAGTTTTTCTCCAGGGACTTGTTCTAAGCTTGATGCTAATCATTCTTTTTATCCATGATATGGAAGTAAATAGAACAGATCTAATAACATTTTAAAATGGAGCAAAGATTGATGGCCTGGCAAATAGGTCTGGATAAAGGCACTTGTGGAGAGCAATCCCGGTTTCTTAACAATGAAAGTACATTTGAATTTATCCGAATATATGTATATATGGAAAACACAGACCATGCTGTTTCCAGAACTAGGTAGTAGTTAAGGTACTAGGTTGTATTCAAGATTTTCCTGCAAAACATAGCTTCTCTGGATGTTCTGGTGTTGAAAAGTTTGCACTGGCCCTTGTGAGTGACAATGAAAAGGGGAGATGGCAAATGTTCATGTCTGTTAGTGTCGCTGAATAAAAGGAAATTAGAAAAATGATATTAAATAATGAATATTATGTAAGGGAGAGGCAAAAATACAAAAAAAAGAGGTGGTTAGGAAAATTGTCTTACCAGTGAAGGACCTAGAGACCTCAGCATGTTTAAGCCATCGGAAAGAAATTGAAAGGCAATTGATTTCCTACTTACCTACATTAAGGGACAACACCAGCCACCAAACAGTTCTTTAATATAGCAGAAAATAGCAATACAAGATGAAATGCCTGGAAGTTGAAAGTCTCCCAAGATAAAATGAGAGTTACAGTACATTTTGCAAAGACTGGTGTGTAACTACCAAGAAAATTCATAAATTCATGTTTTCATGCCTTCAAATAAGGAGTGGATTCCTTCTAGAGAGATATCAAACAGAAATTTCCAAGGCTGAGTCCAGTGTGGTTTGGATAAAATATTTGTATAAACAGTTGTAGAAAGAGTGCCACCCTGATTCCTCATCCATGTCAAGGGGTGCAGAAGCAAAAAGATCCAGTGACAGGTGCTATTTGAAAAACTTCATTGGGCTGGGGTCAAAGGAGGAAGAAACTTGGAGTGTAAGGAATAAACTGAAGCCTTTTTCCATTTTACAATGTGCATTTTTAACTTAGCTGACAGCATGGTATATATGCACCAAATATAAAAGCAAAGTTCTGTCTTCATTTACCACCCAAACTTCTAATAGCATTTGGTTTGGTTTTTTGAGGTTCTATTTGTAAGGTTTTAAAATTTTATTTTTTTATATGTATATTTAATAAAGTCAGTGACCTCTATTGCAGGTTACCTGGAGTAAGTACTGTCTTTGCACCCTGCCTGAAGTTTGGATGGTAGTGGATGGCTCTTATTGTTGTGGGTTTTCTGTTATATGTAAGGTAGATGACTATCAGAATAGAATGAGGAAAATCAAATCAGGGCAATTTCCAGTCTGCCTAGACACTTCAGAAGTTTCAAACAGGATAATTCCATTTCTTCTTATTTGCTATATTAGCATTATGTGGTTTCCTGTCAGTGTAATGCCACAAGAGTAAAACTGGGAGATTCAGTTCAGACTTCGATCAGAGATATGCACTTCCCACTCCTACATATTCTCTTCAGTACCTGAACCAGTTTGTGGAGTGAGCACAAAACAGGGTGTCATATTATTTGAAATGTTTCCTTGTCTGTGAAGGGCAAATAATGCAATGGCACTTAAGCGATATGACAATAATATTTTGCAATTGTAGTTCTTACTTTGCCAAGACACAAATGGATGACGCTTTTTTTTTTGCTCTTCTTTTTAAACTGTGACAAAGAATCATATCAAGAACCTTGAAGCCAAATTCATACTCAGAGAACTAATTTTGTCATATAAAAAAAACCCCCAAAAGCCCTAACCTTTGCATTATAGTACTTTTACTGTGTCAGCAGGTTTTGGTAAATGTTCTTGGGTATTAATTTTGTGTGAGATGAAGGCAGATTGCAAGTGGAGAATCCCAGAGCTGGGTAACAATATTAGTAATCAGTGCTGTTCTACCTAGTTTGCTGTGAGTTTGTGATTAAATATAAACCTGAGAAATCTCCAAGGAAGAGTAAATAAAGTTAAGCTTTTAAATATTTCCTTTCTTCTCCTAGCTGGATACTGTTATACCAAATAGAATAAGCAGGAGTTGTTCTGCTAATTGACCTGTGCAAAAATCACCCATTTGCTTAATAAGCTACTTGAAGTAGATCAGTTATCTTGATTATTTCTTTCATGTTAGTGCTTATAATGGCACCTGGGAAAATCTGTTTGAAAACTTTGCTTCATTCTTTCTTCTGCTGTGTATGTACTTTGGTCCTCTGAACATTGCTAATAAGCAATACCAATTTTTTTAAAAAGAGATTGCAGGTTGTGATGATATGAGAGACTAATATGAGCCAACAGGGATGGGGATGAAATAGATTGCATGCTTACTCCTTACAAAGGGAAGGGTGAGCAGGTGGCAAGTTAGGTGGCCATCTAGTTATTATCAATCTGACAGGTATTCCAAGTGGTTCTGTATTACAGTCTCTAATTTTGGTCTCTGAATAGTTTTTAATAAGATTTAGCTGTGGGATTGTCAGCCATGACCTGTGTTAGAAGACATTCCTTCCAATCACATTAAAAATGCACTTTGTGAAAATACCCACACTGACAAAAGCAAGTGACTTTCCGTTGTAAAAGCCAACGTTTTACCTTTGTGTTGCCTGGAATCAGCAACCTCAGAGTTAGAAAGGTGATAGTCTTAGTGGTTTCTTTTTTCCTTTCATATTAATGAAACTGAACTAAACTTGGAAGTCAGAGCAAAATAGCTTTTATCAGATTCTTTGATTTTTTTGTCACTGGTTTTCATAATGACTTTTTTTGGCTTGTGTTCCTTATAAATCTAATTTCATTCTGGAGCCAGGACCTTTTCACTGATCCTGTGAAACTTGGACACAACGATTTGACAATATATCCAGATCAAAACAGTTCAAGTTGTCACACATGACTGATTCGTAGGAGCATGCTCAAAGACAAGACTGATGTATCCTTGCAGCACACAATTCTCTAGGGTAGGGACAGCGTGTTCAACTCCAGTCACCCCAGAGTAAACACTAAGTTAGACACAGCTTAAATGTGCCTTTGAGCACAGGTTTCCACTGCTGACTAGACGAGAGCCCCAAGCCAGGCTGCAGATCCAGCCATGCCGTAGCTTTTATATCTCTTTCCAACCCGCTAGCAAACATCCATAATCATTAGAGCAGTACTGGGGTGCACACAGCAAGTGGAAGGGGAAGAAGCAAGAGAAAAATCTTTGTTAGAATTATTTTGTTAATTTGTTTAATGAGCATTTGCATCTTATTTTATCAATTTTCCATTACTGTTTTTAAGTGTGAAAAGTGTAAGTCTGATAAGTTTGTTCGTCAGAGTGTTGGCAGAAAGGAAGATTACTGGAAAACTCCATTGGAAATATTCTCTGCTGCAGAGATCTCTCCCATTTTCTTCTCCCTCCTTCTTTTAAAAGTTTCAGTCATCTGATCAGAGAGCAGAAATTACAGCATGAAACTTTTTTAATGACTCCCATACAGTGTATGAAGGGCAGTTAAAAAAACTATGAATGGTCTGTAAAACTACAATGGGATAAAATTATTCAAATAATTCCAGTTAAAATTTCAAATACATTTTTGTGGAATAGTTAACAAAAATCGTATTTTAAAGTAGCTTATTATTTAAAGTAATAAAATTACAATTATGTGATTAGCTGCTAATCAAACTATATTTGGGAAGGAAATGATATTTTAATATTGTTACTTTTTCCTAAGATAACTGCAATACAGTTGGCTTTTGGACTATGAAAAAAAAAAGACCAACAAAAAATCCCAAACATTTTCCTTCTCTACTAATTTTTATTTAAAAAAACCCTTGTTACCAAGTAAGGCATTCTCAGTTATTATTTCAAAGAGCAATGACACAAAATAAAACAAATCTGTATTAAAATTGCTTTTTTCATTGCCTACCTTTATGGATGCCCTTGTTTACTATGTAATATTTTCTGCAGTACTGTCTGTATGAAATATGCATTGAAGATAAATAATTTTAGGCAGGTTTGGATTTGATTTACACTAGTTTCAGTATGATGTGCCTTTGATTTTTATGCACTATGGCCACTGAGTGGTGTGCAGTGCCCAAGGTAGTTTTAAGCTAAGCTGTGTGTCAGAAGAGCGCTAGCTTGGAAAGCAAAGTAAACTAGGCTGTGATCTGGTTCAGATGCATGAGCCAGTTTGTTTCAAGTTAGCATGGGTGTCCCTCCACTGCCATTGACAATGTAGAGCATATTCTTGCACAAGAATCCTTGAAACTTTTTTGTATCATTCCATTCTCCCTCCCCTCACCCCCTTAATAGATTCCTCCCCACCCTCTTTGTATTTCTGGCACGTATATGTCCACAGGTGTTATTAAGTATAGGGTCATATGTGGTGTCCATGCTCCAGTGCTATCACAGAAGAAGGACTTCCTACAGGAAAAAAATGATCACTTTCAGTATTTTACAGGCTGCCCATCTAAGCCCATCACTGCCTGGCATCTACACACTAAGGGCAAGGATCCAGCGAACTTGTGAGTGGGCACCATGCCATGTGAACAGATGGGCATGGAAGTAGGCAGCCAGTAGACCATGTATGTGCATCAACTGTGGGTGTTGAGGGCAAGATTCCCAGTGGAGAATGTCCAAACAGCTGTCTGGCCTGAGCCAACATGCCTACGACCAGGCAAAAGCGCCATCCCTAAATCCTGCTGAGTTGGATTAACCTTCAGAAATAAAAATTGCTTCTGCAGTAGCATAAGGTGAGTTTTTGGCTTGTTTAAATCTGAAAGACAGAATTAGGTAGGCAGGACAAAGAGATGCACTATCATAAAGTCTGCTAGAAAGGACTGAGCATTTTTCTAGGAATATTAATACTATGTTATACAAGGGTATTTATATGGTATATGGTAACTGATGACTTGCAGGAGTGTGACATTAATGTTAATTACGCTCTTTCTGTTAAGACAGTCCTTTCAGGAGGAATGAGGCTTTTGAGTGCATTTTGATTGTAGTGTATGTTCTGGATGTGATTTTGTAAAGATAATTCGTCTGGATTTTTTCTTTTTTTCCACATTTACTTACTAAGTTTTAATTATTCTTTTACTTGCCTCTTACCTTGAGAATACTATTCTGGGGTACATTCTCAGGTCAGATTTGCTGGCACAATTTGCTGTCATACCTGGATTCTCACATTTATTGTCTTTATTTTTCTAAGATCAAAGGGGGCATGAAAAGGTAATCTATCATTATTCTCTCTATCAATTTATATTTTTACATTTATGGACATAACATCAAAGAACACATTTTTTGCAGACCTAGATGTTGGAGGCAAAGAATAGTGAAATACTGATGTCTATGCATATCTGTTCCTGCAGTTTTTACTCCATATTTCCTCTATCGTTGGTTCATACTCATCTGTAATTTTACCAAAGCATCTGCAGTAGTTATGATTAACATATTTTAATAGCATGATGAACCAAAAGTAACAACTGCTTGATGAATAGAAAAATATGAATAGAAAACTTATCAATATATTATATTTCATAACATACATTTTTATGGCTAGATGAATACTTGTCACAGTGTGCATGTTTCTGTATTTTATTACGCATTACAAGCTGTAACAGAAAAGGCTAGCACAAATACTTAAAAGGTCTCACTTTAAATGTTCATTCCCTATATCAATGAGTCTTGCTTTTAATACAGTTACAGCATATTGAAGTTTTGTGACAAGGTTCCATTTTGATTTCTGGTTGGAAATCCTGTAGGTTAAAGAAAATGCAGCTGTTGGTCCCTTTGTGATAGCTTGATCCCCAGGTATGAGAATTCGGGTGTCCCACAGTCAAATTTAGAGCAGTCTTAGGATTTCTTGAACTCATATGGATGGTAAGAGCCTGTGGTAGTTGTGTCCTCTTCTAGACAAAGTTTTGTCTGATTTCCTATTCCTGAAAAGGCTAAAATTGAAGCCAACTACATCAACTATGAATGCATCAAAGCCGGGATAATTTGGACAAATTTCGAAGTTCGTTTGAGTAGCTATAGAGAGTAACAACAGGGCCCCCACTCTAGGGAAAATCTGTTCCTGGGAAACGGTAAGCCATTAATGGAGAAAAGCACCTAGTATCTGATCTAGGCTTGTCTTTGGAGTGAGAATATCCCAAACTGGGTACTTCAGGTTTGGATCATGCCCCTAACAATCTGGGGAAAGAAGATGACATAGTTTCAAACAGACCATGATTTGTAATGAAACTCATGACTGTTTATTCTCTGATCACAGAGAATCAATTCATCTTAACACTGGCTGAGATTTAAACTAGGCTCTGAATAATTAGTTTGTTCTTGTTTCATGAATGAAGTGGCTGAACAAATCAGGATACTCCCACAGTAATAGTGCCATGGCGTACATCTACAGTGAGTCCTGAAGCCAGGGATCACACCCACGTGATTAAATTGCCTTGATAAAAAATACCCACCTTCACAGGCTCGAATACAAAGGAGGTCCCTCACACTGTGGGAAAGGTCTATAGGATTCTGATTTATCAGGGAGCAAGAGGTCAAGGGAAGCAAAACCATTATCATTATTTTCACAGGCTCTGGAGATCTGAACTGAGTATAGAGGGCAGTGTGCTCAAAGGGAGACATGAAGGGGGAATGAGACACGATCCTGCTATTTTCTTTTTTTTTCCCCCTTCCTTCCTCCACTGATTTCAGTCTGCAGATTCTGCTGAGAGTATGTCATATGTAACAAACCTGTAAGAGCTGTGAAGTGGTTTTCTTATTAAATGATGCATAGAGAGATTATCTGGTCTGTAACCAGCACACAAAAGCTCCATCCATGCAAGTTCCTATTCCCGAGCAAAGCATTTGGTCACCTCCATAATGAGTTTTCAGGGGCCTGGGGATGGAGGGTAAGGAGCAAATGTGGGCTGGTACAGGCAGGACTAAAATTGCATTTTGTGCATCTCTCCCTGCAGGCCTTAGAGAAAAAAAAGCAGAGAGGGCTAGTGTTGCTTTCCATGACTTGTAGTCTTTATTACCTTTTCTGATGAAATCTCTTTGGGACAGCAAGGGCAAAAAAGATCTCAAACATATGTTTCTGATGTACCCTTTGGAGGATGGTGTTAGGAATGGCTACGGCTTTAGGCAAGGAGCCCACTAGGACACAGGAGCTTTCTCTGGGAGTGAAAGAGGTCTTCTGCTGAGCTATAGTGCACTGAGAGCATCAGCAGCAGTGGGTTGGGCAGGAAGCGGATTGCTCCCTCTGTTCCTTGACAGACTTCATTTCTTGAGGATGGACTGAAAACCTTATCTGCTGAGATGAAAAAGGAGCATCTCTGAATGAAGAGCTCCAGATTATCTCAGTGCTTTTCACAGCAGGAGAAAACCATAGCAGAGTTGTTTCCAAATAATTTTAGTAGATAACAGTGGACTTCCAATACAGCCCAAGACTGGCTCTTTAAAGCAAAACAAATCACTTTGAGCATGGCAGTCAGTGAAATATCACAGGATTTTCCTTTCTCTTGCCATTGCCTAGGTGTCTTTCAAGGAATGGGGCCATTAAGAAAAGTTACAATACATTTTTGTTAAGTTTCTCTATCTAAGCAATTATGAGCTGTCACCGCAGTGTGGCAGTGACTGGGAATGAAATGACCACAGATGACACTAAATCAGGTATCACCCCTCCTTGCCTATTGAGGGAATGGTTTTCAAGAAAGTTTATGTCACTAGTTTGTACTTTCATTGCAAACTTTCAAGCTGCCACCAGTAATTTCAATCCTAAAAAGAATGGAGTGATCTGGCCCTGATCCAGAAAAACACTTAAGTCCATTGCAGAGTGCTTTGCTGGATCAGGTCCAGAGTGGAACAACATGCTGAACATGTAGGGGCTCAGCGGTAGGGGCTTTCTCTCTTTTTTGGGTGTTTCTAAAGGAATCTCCACATATGTGACTGCAACCAGTAGGATGAAACAAAACAATAGCTAGACCCCTAAAAAGAAAGTTCAAAGCACGAACAGCATGGTTTTGGTAGAAATCTAACGAAACCTCCATGAGAAGCTTCTTCTCGGTGGAGCAGTACAGTGACTGATGGAGAACACAGCAGGTAGATGTCATCCCAGGGTTTCTCATTCAAAACAAAGCTCTGCTGAACCAGGTGCTGCTTTGTTGAGCAAACCATTTATTTTTGCAGGCTACTTTTAGGTGACGTTTGTAGGGAAATAATCTGTGGTGAATAATTAATTTGATAATCTTGAAAACCACCTAGAAGTTCTTACAGATATCTTAGTTATTTATGGATAAAAGTGAATTCAGAATGATTTTTCAGGAAATAATTAATTATCTGTGCTTTGCACTAGAAAAGCCTGTCTGAGCCTTTTGAGAAATGCTAGTTGGTTTTGTTAGGTTTGGTTGAAATCAAAAGGAAGTATGCTGCTTCCAATTGACTAGATTAATTAGGCCAGAAATATGCTTGTAATAGGAAATAAAATCCAAATAAGTTCTCCAAGGCTCTTTTTAAATCAATGCTATGCTATTTGAGAGAGTAGCAATGAGTTAGTCGTGATGGATTCCCACAAAAAGAGGGAGAATTTAAAGAACAAATGGGAACACATAAATAAATGAAATTAAACATCAGGTTATTGTACTTCATTTCAGTGTGAAAACAACAGTTGTCGGTTGTCCCATCTCGCCAGGATGCCAAGCATGTGTAATGGAGGCTTTGCCTTTGTAGAAAGGATGATGAGGGATTAGTGCTTAGATACTAAAAATAACTCTGGGAGGAGATGGATACCCTTTAGCTAAGGGAAAGGGGGGCTGCTGAGGCTGAATTTAACAAAACAAGACTTGCCCACAGACTTGCAGTCGCTTGCAGAGTGGATTTTTAATGCTGCAGGTGACATTGTTGCTGACTGAAGAATGTTCGTCAAATCAGAAAACTGCTGATGAGCTGCCTTTTCCAAAAAGAGATCTCGCAAACTTCTGTAGATCTCTGCCTTTCGTCATACCCTGGGAGGTGAGGTAGAGGACTTGTGACAGATATTTAGGTTTTTCTTCAATTTATTAGGGTAATTGAATGGAGCTATAGAGGAAAAAAATAATAATCTCAAAACATGTCCTTTATAGTTTATTGATTAAAAGAATGAAAGAATTACAATAATTGAGCCTACGCTTCCCTTTGAAAATTTTGGTACACCACTGAAACTTGTAATTATATTGGAAAATGAGTATATTGACAACTGCCACCCAGGTTCTGCTAAGAACATTTTAACTTTGAACTGCATATATCATGAAGGAAATGATACAACTAACACCTTCAGCAATATTTGCAAAATACATTTAAGAACAAATTTGTATAAAACCTGCTGGAATTTTATAAAATCCGTCTTAATGAAAATATAGCCTCTGTTGTTGCTGGATTTTTTGGAGCTGTTTTAGCTATTTTTATCATCATTTTTTTTTAAGTTCTATTACTAAACCAAAAGGCTGGCAAAAATGAGCCAGGAATTTATTAAAGTTTCCACTGGTTCCATTTGTAAGCCAAATATTTGGGGTGTTTTTCTAGAAAAGCTTGATCTTGGCTTACATAGCTGTGGATTTTGATTTTATTTGTGTAACTAGATTCAGACTTTGGAGCTTTCATACTTTCCTGGATGAGACTGGTCATTGTTGGGCTACAAAGTAATGTAATTCTTTTATTTTTGCCCTAAAAAACTCTCTTATCTTTTTAGCAAAGGTATCTCATTAAATTTCCCCCTCTACACATGCAGTTTTTCTTAATGTTTCTTCTTTGTGCTATTGCTTTTTTATTACACTACTACTAATAATTTGCTAGTACTATAAAAATAATACTTTTTACTATTTCCTTTCTTCATTTGGTTGTGGATGGATTTAGTGCTTCTGAAGTATTCTTTTTAGCGTGTATCAAGTGTGAGCTTTTCCTTTGCTAATACTCTGATCACTGAACCAAAGACCAGCCCAAAAACTCTCATTGATGCTGTACACTTCACAAAGTTGCATATGGGGCTCCCAACAGGCACATATGACTCCTGAGGAGAGCAGCTGAATGTTAAAATACGTACTCTGGTAAGATGGTGTCTTTTATTTAATTTGGATGAGTGAAAACGTACTTTAGAAAGCATCACTGGGCAATATGCTCTGCTGTATGTTAAGGAATAATTAGAATGAGGGATCTGGGTAAGAAAGAATTCCTATGATCTAGACCTGAATAGTCGGTTGTACGTCTTGAACACTATGGAAACTTCAGAGTTGTTGAACAGTAAAGATAAAGATAAATGGAATTAATTTCTTTTGAATTTATATACATGTCTCTGCCTGCATTAATATTAAGTTCCATTCAAAATCTAAACAGAAAGACTGTAATCTTAGAAGTTCTCTCAGTAGCATCAGCAAATCATTCTTGTTTACCCTACACACTAATAAAACAGGAACATGACACTCTTGAAAACAAGATTGCAAAATACAGAAAATGTGGTCTGACATTTTTTTTCTCCCCAAAGGAGGCACTGCCACTAACTAAAGTATTTCTTATGAAAGCTCGATTGCTTAAGATGCAGAATATTAAGAGAGAAAAACACTTTAGGACACAGCCATGTCACCAGCTGTTACTCACCCTTAATGAAATTGTTAAGTGATATTCTTCATAAATAGGTCAGAGAAACTTTTGAATTGTGAAGAATGTTTTATCTCCTTCTTTGAAATGTTTGTATTAAATTTAGAACTGGTAATTCATTAAGCTCATTATCTCTGACTAGGAGAGTAGAGCAATATCTAGGATATAGATTTCAAGGCTTAAAAACGTTAGTGCTTACTAATAAACATGAAAGCAATGTGTGGAATAAAAATATGGGATCATAATATGTTTAGCTGTTTTTTGAGTGTGGCCCTCTGGATTAATTAAGAACATTTTCTACATTCCGACACTTGAATATAAACAGAATACATTATTACTTTTGGTTAACTCTGTTTTAATAGGGAAAAAGAGAATGCATTATGATGAATACAGTGGAAACTAGTTGGGACTGTATTTTGTTTTTTGACTTCACTTAAAAGAGGAGATAATCACTGAATTCTACAGGATACCAACTCCAAATTATATTATTATTGATTAGCACTGAATTTAAACAGTAAAATTTCTTTATATTGGCTTCCTCCTGCAAAAGAGGGAACTGGAGGAGATCAGGACTTACTTGGTACTTAGGAACAATTGTAGAATCAGAGTCCAGTATGGCTAGAGCCTTTCAGTCGTGAAGATTCTAGAAATCGCCTTTAAAGCAGTTTAAATGTACTGGATATGTTGGGTGATTGTTCCCAATTATTTTCTAGTTTCTTCATTTACTTGCTTTGTGGCCTTGAGGTTATAATTAGCATTTTTTCCATTTCTGTAAAATGGAACCTAACTAATTAAAAAAATTTTGAGAATCCCAATGGGAAAGTCATAATTTAAAATTACTATTATCAGTTGATTAACTTTTAGGTAAAGTTGCCAATGTGACATCACAATGAAACACATTTATACCAAAGATGTTTAGAGCTTAGTAGCTGTACTTTTCAAATACACAGGGCTTAGGGAACACCAGTTTTCACAGACATATGATACTGAAAGTAGCTGGGTTTCCTGAAATCTATTCAATGCATGCTGTGCATGCCCAGTAATGAGATTTGTTGTTCCATCTTTACCTGTATGTGTTTGAATCTCCTTGAATTTACGTCCTTTTTCTTTTCTTTTCTATTTTTTTTTTTTTTAGGTAAGTCGTCATAGAAGAAATCATTCCCAGCATAACTTAACACTTGCAAATATCGTTAGTACACAAGACCACATGGTAAGCAATTGCTCTATAGAACTCATAAATCACTCTTGTTATTTTAAATGTTTATAACGTAAATGTTACATGTGCCTTATTAAAGAATAAATACACGAGGCTTTGGATGCCTCAAGATGTTAAGGGATTTGAGGGACTTGATTAATCAATAAAAAGAATAATTTCAGATGATACAAGGCAATTCATATAGCTTGACTTTGCTGTTAAGTCAGTCATACCAGACTGATATTTCATCAGTACTAATACCTGACATAAAGGAATACAACCATGTTTTTGTCCCATCTTTGCTCATATTAAGGAATTTTTAATATGAATATTAGTTTTTATAAGTAAAAGTCATCAAAAAATATAACAAAATTTTCCTTGACGTTTTAAGATTCTAGGGAGAATGGGGAGCACGGAGTTTTTTCCATTAAAAGAAAATGAATATGCAAATAGAGATTCATCAAAGAAATGTTGGTATCAGTGGTACTTTTCCCTACACAAACTTTTCAGGATTAGGCAGGTTCAGAAGCTTTGAATTCTTGTAACTAAGCAAATTGTAGAGCCTATATGTGTATAGTGACAATTGCTTTTCCTTATAGTTTTTAATACTGTTAGCCTACGAGAGTCTTTCTTAAAAAATATTATTTAGAAACTGAAATATTTACATCTGCATACTCTTATCTTTAATATTTTTCTAAAAAGCAAATAAAACCAAAAGTGCAACAAAGAAAAACACCCACAAAACCAAAAAAACACACCCCCCCCCAACCCCCCAGTAATTCAATTTTCTTATTTCTATGCTAACTCTCTACTCTTCAGGGCATTTTGGGTCATTTTCTCAATCTTCCAAATGCTGAAAAGGTGCAGGAAGGGCAGCAGCTTAACAACAAATGATGATATTTATGGAGACAGAAACAGCAAAGCATTAACATTAAGATATAATGGAATTCTTTTTAATTTAATATCATCCATTTGCATGAGTATTGTAAATTGATTCTTAGCTGTCTTGGAAGTATTTTCTTGAAAACAAGTAGAACAG
Source organism: Psilopsiagon aurifrons (assembly GCA_025447955.1). NCBI lineage: Eukaryota > Metazoa > Chordata > Aves > Psittaciformes > Psittacidae > Psilopsiagon > Psilopsiagon aurifrons. Next base: position 20,295 of record JAOEHY010012969.1, read on the forward strand.
AAAAGGGGATATTAGCAAATGTTAAGTGGCAGGAATATAGCACCCCAGAGTTTACACAAATATTAGGATCATACTAGAAATCTTTTTATTTGTCTTTGTGGTAAAGTTATTTTGTAATTCCATAAATGCCCTTTACACTAATTACAGAAAAAACTGTGCATTATCAGCTAATGAAGACCATGCTAATTTTTAATGACAGCACCTGTGGTTATTCAGTTAAAGCAATATATGTATGAAAGTTAAATTGCATAGCACTGAAAGGTCTTATTAACTGAAGACCTTGTAATTTTTGCTATTCAATTTTGAACCATTTAATTTATAACAAAAGGTGAATTTGAACTATGTCATTTAAATCAGGCTATTTTATGTGTCCAACATTTGATAGTGAATTCAATAATCTAGCTCAATTCAATTATTGGGAAAATATAACTGAGCTGCAACCTTATCATCTGCAATCACATCTAAGTTTAAACTTCCCAAAAGGTGAGAACAGAGGTGATTCAGATCGGATGTTGAAAATCATATTTGTCTTTATTTTTGGATCGGTTAAAATAATAGTTTGGGAAGGGTGGTTTGTAAACATTGAGAGCCTGACATTTTGAGTCTGATTCAGAGAAGCAGTCAACATCTTCTCTGAATCTTTAGTCGATGCTCCTCCCAGTTTCTGTTTCCAGATGAAAAGAAATATTAATAATAACAACCTTCTTATGTTTATAGCCTCTCTGGTACTGGCAATGCCCCAAGTTTTATGCTACACAAATGAAGGTTTAGAAGGGGAAGGAAAATATCGAAAGATGTAAAGTAAATCTGAAAAAAAAAAAAACCCCAACAAAAAAGTAGGTGGAAGTGGGGATTAAGTCTCACTTTAGCTCTGATAATTCATTCATCTGTTACTAAATAAATAGTGACACGACTATGCAAAATAATCCCTACACACTTTCTCTCTGCGTTTTCTATGGCAATCATCTGCATGGCAGGAATTTGCATGAGATAAATACAAATTACAGAAAATGCATGCATTAATTCTTGTGCAGCAGTTTGAGAACGTTACCCAAATCATTGTCCACAGACCTACAGACCTTTTCATAGGTACAAACAGATAATTATGCAGTATATGTTTCATTATATGCTATATACCAGAAAAAAATCTATGGAAATTATTAAACATATACATTGTTAATATATTTTAATAGTCAAAATAACGTATTTTTCATTTGAAAATCCTTATGTTACCTGTTAAAGCATGTTAAATTATGTCACCTTCCATCAGACTAGGTTGCTCAAAGCCCTGTCCAACCTGGCCTTGAACACTGTCAGGGATGGGACAGCCACAGCTTCTCTGGGCAGCCTCTGCCCGGGCCTCACCACACTCACAGGAAAGAACTACTTTCTTATGCCTAATCCAAATCTACCTTTTTCAGTATAAAGCCATTCCCCCTAGTCCTGTCTGTACATGCACTTGTAAAACACCCCTCTCCAGCTTTCTTCTTATCCCCTTTATGCACTAGGAGGCTGCTTGAAGGTCTCCCTGTAGCCTTCTTTTCTCCAGGCTGAGCAACCCCAGCTCTATCACCCTGTCTCCATAGGAGAGGTGCTCCAGCCCTTTGAGCATCTTTATAGCCCTTCACTGGACTGGCTCCAGGAGGTCCACATCCCTCTTATGTTGGAGGCCCTAGAGATGAATACAGTACTCCAACTGTGGTCTTCTGAGAGTAGAGTACAGGGGCAAAATCATTTCCTTGACCTGCTGGCCATGTTTCTTTTGATGTGTCCCAGCAAACAGTTAGTATTCTGAGCTGCCAGTGCACACTGCTGGGTAATATTGAGTTTCTCATCCACCAAGAAACACCAAGTCATTCTCTTCAGGGCTGCTTTCAATCCATTCTCCATCCAGCCTGTATTTGTGCTTGGGATTACCCCAACCCAGATGCAGGGCCTTGCACTTGGCCTTCTTGAACTCCTAGAAGCTTTGCATGGGCAAAGTACTTCTGGATGGCATCCCTTCCTTCCAGTGTGTTGACTGCACCACACAGCTTGGTGTCATCAGCAAACTTGCTGAGGTTGCATTCAATGCCACTGTTCATGTTGCTGACAAAGATATTAAACAGCACTGATCCCAATACCAACCCCGAGAAATGTCACTCATAACTGGCCTGCAAGGATAATGGTCAGAAATATGGAGGAAATGTAAGCAAGGCTAGGACTTGCTTCTAATATGTCAAAACTCAAGAATAAAATTGGTACTCTACAACCAAGCATAGCAGCCTTGTGCATACTGGCAGAGTCCTTAGCCTGTTCTGACAACATAGAACAGGGACCAGGTTTCAGTAATATCAATTGCAGTGTATGGAAACTTCAAAGGCGATATCAGGTTGCTAGTACCAAATCCTGCTTTGTATAGGTAATAGCTAAGGTCTTTGCCTTTTTGGGGTGTATGTTGGAAAATGTGCTACACAGCTGTGTTTTCCTTTGTAATAATTCCCCTTTCAGCTTGTATGACAAGAACTAACAGAACTGCTTAGTTTGATTTTCTGCACAGCATACTATGAGACCATTTAGTTCAGCTGGAAATTCCAAGACAAGCTCTCCTTGCTCATGGATGCACACACTCTAATGAAGTACAACCCTTTAGGGGTTGAGGGGTGAACATCTCAAGATCAGAAAGCATCTGAAAGACAACATTACTTAAAAGCATGATGCTTTTTAGCATGAACCCTGATTTAGTCCTGACTCAAAGCAAAATGTGGCACCTGTGAAGGCAATGTAACTTTTTGTTTTGTACAGATTATTTGATGTTTCCCTGACACTGGTTACTCTTAAACACCCCTAAACATGAGTATCTTTAGAATATAAGAATCAGGAGGCTTCTACAAAAGTATGGTGTGTTCCTCATAGCTGTTAATGAAACTCAATAAATGAAATTATACATTGACATAATTTACTTGAAATATCTTTTCAACTAATTTTTACTTATAGCTAGAAACTTTTCTTGCATTACAATACATTTCTTCAAAACCAATTAATAGAATATTTTTGTGGGATTTTTTTTCTGTTTATTCTGTGTACTTATTGACTTGGAATGCTTTTTGAGATTTTTCAAAAGAATTGACTCTACCGGAAAAAAAAGTAAGTAAACAGAATTAGTGATAAAATGCCTACAACACTAGGTTAGCTAGATGCAGAGTCTTATGTGTGTACTAAGTGAATTCAGTAATCTGAATAAATTATATGGTTATAACATGTTTTTTTCTTTCTTGCAGGTAGTGGAGAAAGAAGGATATCTTCTAAAAGCTAAAATAGCAGATGGTGGCAAGAAATTAAGGTATTATATGTGAATGTTAAAGAATTTATCATCTGCAAAATTCGAGTTGATTCATGTTTAAGTATATATAGCTACTATTGCTGCTAACACACAAATTGTCACTGTTTCAGTATTAAGCTGATGTTTGATAACAGTCCAGAAAGCGAGTGATAGCAGCTAACTGGCTAACTGGATGCAATGATCATGTGTGTGCTAACCTCTACATTCTATACATTATGCATATTAAGGACAACCTTAAGGCACAGGTAAACCAACAATATATTTTCCAGTGGGAAGATTTTAAGTGCAGGGTGTGTGCTTGAGAAGTCAAGATGAGGTGTAGGGACCCCTCTTGTGGTGATGCAAGACAAGGTTATCAAAGTGGTCAGCACTTACTAACACTGTGTTGAAAGTAATGTGAGTATTAATGCTGCCTTTTATGGAAGGATTTGCTGTGGTTTGATGTATTTAAAGGGGTGATTAGTAGTGATGTGACCAACACTGTGTTATCAATGGGAGACTAATGTGAAATACTATATTTTTGCATGTAGAAAGGAGCCAAGTAATAATTTATCTTACCTATATATTTCTAAACCATAAGGATCCTAAGAATGCCCATTGAAAAGGGAGCCTGGAGATCACCTTGTCCAACCTCTCACTTGGAGCAAGAACATTACGAACAGTTAGCCAAACCAGCTTCAACTGGGTTCTATCAGAAAGTTGTGTAGCTTGCATTTTTGGAAAAGGCACTGAAGACAGTAATACTCTTTTCCTAGCTTTGGACACTGGCAGAAGCTTTTACGGAGTATGTATAAGCCGGGCATCATCTGAGCTCAGATAATGAGGGAGTCTTACCTTTCCAGTGCATCACTACCGCTGGCACAAAGCATCTTCATGGCTTGGCGTTGCTCACTGGCTTGGGCTGGGCACAGCGTTCGACCACTTGTATTTTGAAATAGCCCTGAGAAATCGCACTTTTAAATACTCCTGAGCAGTCTCATATTTAAAATAGCCTCAGAGATCGTGAGCACCACTGAAGCTATAACGTGCTGCCATCAGGTGTTCGTTTTACAGAATGCAAATACAGCCTCAGCTCTCGGGGCTCCTTATGCAGCCCCCAAGATTCGGGTTGCACCTCGCGGAGACTCTCCAGCAGTGATTTTCCACGGCAAACTTAACGGTGTAGCTGAAAGTGAATTCACGCAATCTCCTTGATAACTTTAGCTGGATCTTTTCTGTTTACCAATATTTGTGGCTCTTTATACAGAGTGAGATTGTGTAGTGGGGGTTTATCTACTCTGCCTGCATTTTGTCTCCTTTCATTTACCTAAACTTGATCTACAGCATCTGGAAGTCACATCCTGAATAATCTTGGTACCACACAGAAAAACTTAGAATGTTGTGAACTGGCTTTTCTGAAGACCTTGAAAACCTTAGGTCACTGCATGTATCTTATGAAATACAGATAGTCAGAAGGCTGGAGCACCTCTCCTATGGAGACAGGGTGATAGAGCTGGGGTTGCTCAGCCTGGAGAAAAGAAGGCTACAGGGAGACCTTCAAGCAGCCTCCTAGTGCATAAAGGGGATAAGAAGAAAGCTGGAGAGGGGTGTTTTACAAGTGCATGTACAGACAGGACTAGGGGGAATGGCTTTATACTGAAAAAGGTAGATTTGGATTAGGCATAAGGAAGTAGTTCTTTCCTGTGAGTGTGGTGAGGCCCTGGCAGAGGCTGCCCAGAGAAGCTGTGGCTGTCAGATCCCTGGTGGTGTTCAAGGCCAGGTTGGACGGGGCTTTGAGCAACCTGATCTAGTGGAAGGTGCCTCTGCTGGTGGCAGGAGGGTTAAAACTAGATGATCTTGAAGGTCACTTCCTACACAAACCATTCTGAGATCTGTATAGAGACAAATACATTTTTAAGTACCTTACACCCCCCCCTTTTTTTTTTTGTTTTCCTACCATGTCATTTTTTGTCTTTATTTTTGCCCCCCTTCTGGTTTTTTTTAATCTGAGGATGACTTTATGTACAATCTGCTTGTCGATTTATATATTATTTATCTTTAGGTGATAAAATAATGAGGCTTTGATTTTAAGATGTCAATTCTAATATGAAAAAAATATAGAATAAAAGAAATGGGGGAGTAATGTTTAGGAGAAAAAAGGTCTTCTTGCAGGTACTATGGCAAAATTCAGTTGTATTCTCATAGCTCTTATAATTCCTATAGTGTCTCGCAAAACCACTAAATTTTCTTATTCCTGATGCAATTAAAACATTCTCACCTTAAAACTCAGAATGAAACTTAGTGTATCTCACTTGATGCATTTGGGAAAAATGCTTAATGAGTTCTTATTTTTTGTTGTTGGCTTCTTATTTTAAAACAAGAAGTAGAAATACATTTCTTTGTGGTTTTTGTTTTGTGTTTTTGGTTTTTTGTGGGTTTTTTGTTTGGTTTTTTTTTTTTTTTTTTTTTTTAAATAAGGTCCAGGTAGAAATGAAACACTTTCAAATTTTGGCAAGCTTCTCAGTCTGATGAAGAATTTGAATCTTTTAGGAAAATTGCCCATGAATCTGGGAATTCAAGAGAGATTTACTGATTTGAATTTCTCAGCTAAATAAATCTATCACAACAGTAGCTGGAGCAAGGAGCACTCTGCTTACTAGAAGTGTCCATGACACGGAGATGTTCCTTTCTATAGCCAAGGTCAGGCGTTTGCTGTAAGTTGGGTACTGTAAATATAGGTTATGTCACAAGGGTTTTAATCCTTTGGCAATCCATATTTATTCAGGTTATCCAACTCACAGTAAAATTGAATTGAACCTATATATAGCATGCTTGGCCACTTACTCTCCTGTGAAACTGCTTGACCATTTCTGACTTAAAAAAAAAAAAAAAAAAAAAAAAAATGAAAAATAACTGAAGATGTGTTTACCAATAGACAACTTGCATTCACTACCTTAATTTGATTCTTAGTTACAGGAATAAAAGTTTCCTAAGGATACTTTAGGTAAAGGATGTAAAGCTAAAGTTTCCTAAGGATACTTTAAAAAAATAACTGAGGTTGAACTTAATTCCCAATATACACAACCCACAGCTATGAACATAGTTCACATTTAGCAAAGGATATCCCTTTGTAGTGGTAATGAATTTAGAAAATTTCCAAGTGACTTACAGACACTATCCTTTTGTGAGGAAATATTTGTCAGTGATGGTCAGGTACTTTTCTAAAGCCCTACTGTTTCTCTCTTTATTTTTTTTCCCCATTAACATGGCACAAAAAAATGCAGTCTTATTTTCTTCGGATGTATTTACCTCCTTTGTGGAGAGCTTCTTTCACTGTTGCCTCTTGTTGGACATAGTTTAGGGATGATCATGGGATCATGCTGGCTGAAATTCTGTCCACAGTGCCACAAGTACAAGCTCCTCTGGTAATGCCAATGGTGTTATGACTTCGTGTGTAATATTGGTGATGCTACTTATGTTGATGGTTGGAACATGGAACAAGAAAGTCATTAACAGAAAAAAACTGTCTATCTACCTGATGTGAATTTTGATGGAACACTGAGTGCAGCAAAGCCGTGAGATGTATCCGGAAGTGAACATCACAAAGATGGCCAACAGGCTTTTAAACTCAACAAAGACAAGTCTTGCTAGAACAAAAAATGGGTGGGTTTGGGTTACTTAGGAATCCCTAAATAGAGAAAGCTCAAAGGAGCTGGGGAACACAGGAGAGTAAGAGAGAGAAAAAGGGGCTGCTAAAAGCAACTCCCTGGGATCTCTATGTCCTTACAGGCAGTTTCCTACTTTTAACACACCACAACATACACATGAAACAGCCTGCTTTCACATGCTTTTTCAGGTTTGTTCTAAAATGAACAGATTTGTGGTTTGCATTCGCGTAAAACAAACAAATAGTGGCTTTATTAGTATTTTTGTAAATATTGGATGTTATGAACCCCATATAGGAAAGCCAAACTTAAGATAATGATCAAAGAATAGTTTTCTATCAAATACATTTGTTTATGATTACGTGGTAGCCTGAAACATCACTTTATATGTCGTATATATAATAGCATTTTCTTCTGAGTAGATTATTATGTTCTTCTGCATCAGGTAGAGCGTCTCACATTTCTATGTGTATTTGAATTTTTCCTGGCCCCAGCAGTTTGACAGCTCTCTGATGTTTAATGGTTGGTGAGGTCCTGATGTTTAATGGTTGCTTAAACCTCTTTCAGATAGCATTTTTATCTTCTTTGCTTTCCTGCATTTTTTTTTTTTTTTTTATTTATTTATGGAAAAGGGAAAGTATTTGGGACCTTTCAAAATAAACCCTTTGCTGAGCTCTTGTCGTGGGCCTTCCAGCTAACTTCCCCCAGTTTATGTACTGCGCATGATGTGCTGTGGTATGGAATACCCCTTTGGCTAGTTTGGGACGTGTCCTGTCTCTGCTTCCTCCCGGCTTCCTATGCCCCTTCTCACTGGCATAGCACAAGAGTAAAAAGTCCATGATTGAGGTAAGCATTACTTAGCAACAGCTAAAAACATTGGTGTATCAGCACTGTTCTCAGACTAATGTCAAAAACACAGAACTGCACCAGCTACTAGGAAGGAGAAAAAATAACTGTTACAGCTGAACCCAGGACAGCTCTGTATAGTCAGATCAAAATTATATTTTCCTTCCTGGTTCTATTTCAAGTATTAGTTACCAGAAGAGTGCCAGCTATTTTGGAGTCCTCCAAGTATATGTGAAATTTAAGCATGCATGAATAATCTCTCTGTCTTCCTGTAGTTAAGGCACCATATTGAAAAAGGAACATAGGCTTCAAAAAAATGAATGAACTGAAATGTTTTCAAGCTTTGCTAGGCCACGTTCAAGTATATCTAAGATGATGCAACTCCATCAATATTGGTCGAAGTGCATTGTTGATATTGACTTTAGACCATTTTTGTTTCTGACATGAAATAGTTGAAAACTAAGCCTACAAATGGAGTGTCTACCTCCTGCTTCCATGTCTTACTGATTTTTTACTTTTTTTTTTTTTTATTTAATTTTATTTTTAAGGAAAAACTGGTCCACATCCTGGGTTGTTCTCACTGCTCGGAAAATGGAATTCTACAAAGAATCCAAGCAGCCAGCAGTGGCTAACCTGGTAAGCAATTAACCATCTGATATACTCGGCTTCCTTGCAAGTATTATTTCAGTATAAATAGTTTGGTGTTTACATTAGACAAATTCAGACTGAGCTGGCAGCTTTCAAAGGTTTGAGAGCAGTTGAAGGAAAATGCCTTGATAAACTCTTAATCAGATGTAGAATATGATAAGAAATAGAACTTAGCATGTCCTTTATTAAGAGGTACATTTTGAGAATAATTGCAAAGTGAGACAAATGGTGAGTGACTATTCAGTAATGTGAAGGTAACACTTTAAATTAAGGTGCCATTTATAAATGCTTTATTCTTATTTATGAAAATGATCACTAAATGCAGCTACTTCCTCAAATAATGTATTATAAAGTATGTTATAAAATGCATTAGTAATAAATGCTTAACAGATGATGCGATGAGAATCTGTTGCAAAGGATATTGTGAGACGTAAATTGTATTAAACCATGTATGTGCATCTTTAATACATGAATTTAAGTTGTTATCTACCATCTCATAAAGTGGCTTATACATTAATAAATAATAATAAATTATTTATAAATGGCACCTTAATATAGGGTGTTATCAAAGCAGAAAACATTATAAGTTAGGAAAGTGATTTTTTATAGTAGTATAAATGTGACATCTACCATATCCTGCTAACCTTTCTGAATATTTCTATGACTCCATCTAATGCAGCTAATGCAATTTCTGTAGCCTCTAGTTACTGCAAAGTAAAATTTGCAGTACCTTTTTATTGTGCCCCAAGGAAAGACCACTGATCTTAGTCTTCAGAGATGTGACAGCTACGTTGTGCAAGCAATAATGGCATGTATCCCTTCAGTGCTAGTTACTGCTGAGTTTGAGCCTATAAACCTGAATGTGGGCAACAAAGGGGAATTTGGCAAATGCATGACACTGTGGGCAGCAAAGGGACAGGTTTGACAAAGCCCTGTTGTGAAAGGCTCTCAAGGACTGATCAAACCTGCCAAATCTCATTAGCATGATGGGCACCCACAAAGGTGCTCTCTTTGGCAGGAGTCACAAATAATAAGCAATTTTTTTTTCCATGGCAGGTGATATAAATCTTTTCTTCTGTATATTCTTGATCTACCAATTCCACCTGCCATAAAATCAGCTTTAAAGAACACCTTTTCATGTATTTTGAAAGGTGAGGGTTGTAGCAAAAATAAAAATAGTAGTTGAAACAATAGAAAGGGTGAAATCTGGCACTTTCTGATTGTGTTTGTGGTAGCACTGTTAAAAAATACCATTTTTCTGTAACCTTTAAGACATTATATTGAGTTAATATTTTTTCAGAATAATCTGTTTTCTTTAATATTTAATTATATATTACTTGAAAAAAAACCCACAAATGAACTTATTAGAACTAGTCTTATAATTTATCAGGTGCCTTACACTTCTATGTGGTACCTCTTCTCCTCTCTCTTTGTAAGCCTTCACCCAAATCCCAGGAGATAAATGGACCAGTAAAATTCAACACACAGAAGATGTGATTTTAATCTGAGGCTCCTCCACATGATTAAAATCCCCATTAGGTCTTTAAGGTTTTAGATACTGAAGTAGTCCTGCCTGGAGGATGGAACTCTGGCCCAGTTCACATTCTGTTTAACTCAAAAAACTAATGTGTGTTATGAGAAGTTAGACCTTTTCCCTGATGTCCCAGTCATCACCAGTGCTCACAGTTGGCAAGATAATATCTACTGCCTCCTATGTTGGGAAAAACACAGACATATTGATCCCATATTTTGCTCTTTATGGGAAAAAATATGGAAGTGGGTTATTTTTATTTAATTCCGGCTTAGATCTGAACACTGGGGTTGTGAACTCAATGTTCACCAGGTGGAAAAAAGCCATTAAAAATACATTTTCTCTCTGTTGCATATAACTTATGTGCAATGGTAAATAAACAAATTGAGTAAAGCTTGAAAGAAACATGAACTGTCTGTATTCAAAATCTTATAACCCAATTTCTTAACCTCCAAATTTCACACATCAAAAAAAGCTATATGAGTAAAGGTAATGCTTATGTCCTTTGTAAACCATTTAACCAGATATAATTTTGATAATGGAAAGAAAATACTGCAAAAAAATTATTCATTAGAAATCTTTTGCTTACTGATTTTTATTTTTTTTTTTTCCAACTGTAGTTTACTTGCGATAAAGGATAGCTCAACCACTAATTAAATCATGCAATACAGGCAATGCTCATTCATGATAGTGAATTACAACAAAGCATTTTTATTGTAAGCAGGAAAATGATGTGACTTAACAAAAAGATTAATGTTCCTTTGTATTATAAAGATACTAATTCATTAATTATTAGATATTAAATACTGTACATGAAGTGAAAATTTAGAATAAGACATCTTCATTATAAGAGGAATGATGTTTCACAACAGAGGCAAAAGGAGAGCAGCAAATGAAAGCACATTCTAATATACCTATTTTTCTGATGATAGGATAACATTTAGAAGTGATTTAAAATTATATTTGCAGGAATCTTAAATAATATTCTAATGCAAAGACCTAGTAATAGCTAAAAGGAGTTTCTGTTGTTCACTTCTACAACTGTAGAGGTAGGACTCACTATAACAAGTTTCCTATTGATTCTCAAGAAGGCTGGGATCCATAGCTTTCTGATGGAGCTAGTGACAATATCTGGTATTAATATTAGTAATAGTAGAGCAGAACAAATAAAGCACACAGAGAAGAAATTCAGAAAATGATTATTTATAAATATTACTGAAAAGGCAAGTTTTCTTTCCATGTAGCTAATGATTATCTTTTGCTACTGCCTGTTCATTTGCAGTCATGTTTTTATATGCATTTTTAACATTCATATGAATATAACTTTTTGTTTTAAATTAAGGACATTGTGATCTAACCAGACCACAGCAACAGTCTTTCTTACCAGTGTTAAATTCTATAACCAGTTGGTCTTTGTGACCAAGTGAAAGTAGTCTGTTTATTCCCTTAGATAGTTTATTCACGGGAGGTTATTTCAACCTCCGGTTATTAGCCCAAGTAATTTAGTGAGTGAAAACGCTGCTGAAATCTACATCCATGTTTATGAAGATTTCATTGTAGCAGACACTTGCAACAATTTAGAGCATAACCCCTCTCCAACAATATAATTGCTCTGACTACAAAATCCAAAGCAAGGATACACAGTGCTCAGGCTTTCCCAGGAACCTTAACTTGCTCTCTTGCAGTGTCTCTGGGTAATGCATAAACTAAAAAACATGCTAACAGGACTATGTTTAGGCCAGAATTAATTTCTAGGCAGCTTTCCTGTGATCCCTACAGATTAAAGCAGGTCTTCCGTTGTGTGGACCTACCTAGATGCAGTAAGAAAGGCTGATAGGCACCCTGGACAGGTTCAGGCTTGATCTGAGTGGTTTTGCATGTAGTTTTCATCAGAAGCTTTATATACTGTGCCATACTTATGAGTCTCATATAGTGTTCATAGACACCTCCTAGTCTGTTGTAGGCAGAATAGCTAAGTTCTCTAAAAAAGTTTTCCAGTTGATTATTGTACATATTAAAAAAAGGATGCCCATCTTTCTAAAACTGAGGCTGCATCCCACCCTTTCTGGAAAGGGGGATGCAGAGACTCATACTTGTCTTCTGCTTATTGCAAAATCAAAGCTGTAAGCAAACTCCGTATTACTACAACAACAAAATTAAACTGTGTGTGCGTTGAATGGATGAAGGAGCTCAAGTTCTGCTGCTGCGTAAGTTTTTTGTACAGTCATAGAAACTAGAGAAAGTAAAGTACTGTAGAGCTCAGTATTCCATCTTTCTGCAGAATTTCCCTGGACTTTCCACTGTTTTTTTTCACTCCAGTGAAATGCCATGGCAGTTTTCCCAAGGCAAATATGTAGCCCAGTATCCTTCACTATCAAGAAACTATTTCCTGGAGTCTTTTTTTGTGTATATTTGGATCTCTTCATCTAATTAAGTGTTTCCAAAATTTCTCGACTCTCTCTGTTGGTGGAACAAAGCTGTTCTTCTTCGTCAAAGTATTTCCAGACTCACACTCTCCTTTTGAGTAATATTTTTCGAATGAAGCGAGGCGGCCCGCTTTGACCAGGCTGTGTTGTGTGTTCAGGATGAGTTACAGTGCTGCCTGCTCTGTGCAGTGCAGTCCTGACTACTGTGCGGAGACTTGGGGATGAAAGTTCCTCGGGGTAACCGCTGCCCAAGGACAGTGATCTAGCCAAAGGGAGACAGCATAGCCCTTTATATAGAAGTATAGTACTGAAATACTAAAAATCCATGTGTTCCCTGCCTCTGTTCTTTGAATATTTGTCTGTACTAATAGGTTGGTGTTTGCCTGGGACTTTTTTTTTTTTTCCAACTTTGTCTCTTTTGCCAGGCAAATATTAACTGATGAAATTTCACAGCACCTTTTTTAAGACAAGTATGTATGCTACTAAAAATTCAGAAAGAGTAAGTTCCTGTTGGAGGTCAGGCAGGAAGTCTGAGGCAGAGCTAGAGGAAAAAAATTCAACCCCTGCTTTTCCAGTGGTTTAGACACAAGAACATTCTCCTGTTTTGAACAGCATATTTCTTCTGTTAAAAAAAAATAATTAAAAAGAAGCAAAGACACGTGGGACTAAACCATAGTGGCTTCATGGTTTGGCAAAAGGAGAACATAATTACAACTCCAATACTGAAAACTGCCAGAGATCCTGGCTGCAAATTGCTTGACCAGGGTACCTTCTCTGTTGCTTTTAACCTGAATAGGTTCATTTCTACTCATCTCAAAAGCATTCTGTAGAACACACATTTTTGGGCCTTTAATAACAGCATTAGAGTAATTCAGTGAGCAATCTTTGGAAAGCTGATTATGTGGCTGATGCTGCACTGGCCACTGTTAACTTCTATTAAGTCTGTTTTCTTTATCAGCAATGCCATTTTTAAAGGTAAAATGGTTAAGAACAACAGAGCAAAAAAAGATGCATCAAGCTGATTAATTACATTATGTGGATATTACTCTGTATCTTACCCAAAAGGGACTCTTTTAGTTCTCTATCCTGTTAACAGTAATATTTTTATTATTGTCTGGGATGCACAGTAACAAAATCTACAAAGACTAGTTTAAACTAGATGGGCTTTGCCAGAACTGCTGCACAGGCAGAGTCCCTGGAGAAGAAGCTTAGATGGCAAATGAGGATTATTGTGCTTTACACCAACTCCCAGCAATGTAAATGATACAGGCAAACAAATCTGCTCTTTGAATTATTTGCATCCATCCGGAGAAGCTGGGGAGGCAGAGCTGTGTCACTCTGGGATGCACAGACTGACATTGTGAAGTAGCAAACTGTGTGGAGCTACCCTAGTGTTAAGATTCTTTTTGAGTGTCACACATGCCCTCAAAGCTTTATTTTATTTATTTTTTTTCTTTTTAGGAGCCAGAAATGATAATTTTTTTTTTTTTTAAATATCTTGTCTTACAGATACGATGTATGTCTTGCATCTTGCTTAGTCTCTGTCTTTTGCAGCTGCATCAATTTAAATTTGAAAAGCCACAAAATTTTACCTTTAAACTCAAAACCTTTTCATGAGGTTTTGCAAAGAAAACATTTGACCAGCATACCTGGTCGATGTGTGTACATTTTGTTTTGATTTATTCTATGTTATATTAGACTGTTTTAAAAATCATTTAATTATTTTTAAAATTATGCATCTAGTATAAGAGCCTTATTTCTGAGTTGCGACACCTCAGGAGTAGCTATTTAGTAATATTAAGGTATAATGAACTCTTTTTAGTAAATTCAGCAGCTATGCTACAATAGTGTGTCATCTGAAGTTGATCTATTCTTATTTATTTGATAACTGTCCCTATTTCTGAAAAGACAGGCCAAATTCATGGTTATGGGTTCTGATTTTTGGTTCAGGCTTTTTTTTTCTCCTTTTCTATCCAGAAACCAGGATATAAACCTGAGTGTGTGGATTTGTGTGGTGCTTGCATTGAGTGGACCTCAGAGAAATCCAGCAGAAAGAATGTCTTTCAGGTAAGAGTCAACGCATGCTTTTCATTGCTCATTTAAGTATAACCTCTGTTAAATGAAGAGGTTTTATTTCCTTTTCCTTGGTTTTAATAACTAGAGACTGATTTAATACAGCTCTTTTCTTACCAGTACAGGAGAATAACATTTTAGCAAGCATCAGTTTACTATTTTTCTAAGGGAAGGATTTCTGACAGCTGAGTCTTCTAAACTTGAGAACCTGTTGATTTATTGATTAATGTTCCATATTCAATTTGTTTTTAAAACTTAGTAGGTAATTGCTTTGAGTTCAGGCCTAAAATCTTGACCTAAAGAACTTCCATAAACACAACTTCTTCAAACTGCTTATACAAGCTTTACTCCAACACAGTGTGGTTACTCTGTTTATTTTTATTGCTGTTCAGGGTCCTTAGACGGTGATGACCCAGGTTCATTTCTGGAAGGGGAGGATTTTAGAAGCTTGACTCTGTCAGGGCCAGCATAGAAGAACATGTATTTCTCATAGGACCATTCCTCACTGTTGGAAAATAGTATTATTTAGTTAGTTCATCTAAATTTCATTGAATTGAAAGGGAGGATCAAGGCCCAAGAAGATAAAAGGACAAGAAAAGCATTATGTCAAGGTAAACATTCCAGGCTAAAATACTTTATTGTAATATCTTCAGGTTTTGGACATACTCCATCCCCCATGTGTATCAGTAGAAAGTTGGTTTTTTTGTTTTGCTAGAAGTTGCATCAAGTCACATCAAAATATTCTTATGAACTGAGTTGTTTCCCAGAGTTCTAACATTAAGAAGTTTTAACAATACAAGCAAACAAGGGAGGAGAGATGCAGAAGAGAGTATGTCAGGGTCAAGGTACTGTTAGTTACCAGATTGTACTTTGGCATCACCACCAATGAAACATGCTGGAAGAACCAACTGTGCCTGTGTCTGGGGTTTAAAAAACAAACAACTCGCCACACACAAAAACCGCTCTCAGGGACTGTACATGCCTACTTGAAAAGAAACCACTTTGGGTTGACTGGGTGTTACAGAGACTTTTTTTTAAGGTTAATTTTTCTAGATATCTTTCTAAAACACATTAAATATTTAGAAATATTCAGCTTCTTCAAGACAGTAGGACTTATGCTTCTATACCCCCCACATCCTTCAGGTTGTCTTGAGACAACACTTGGAGCTTTGTAATTTCCTAGGTATTTTTAGAATAAATATTTTGGTTTTCCTGTCAATCTTCAGCTTTTTCACTTGGAAAGTGAGTAAGTATAACCTTAGCCTTCACTCTTGTAACCCCCTGAGAACACTGAGAAGTCTTCTGAGCTTCTAGGGTTTATTTCTCGTTTGCAGTAAGCAACATTTCTTTCGTAATTACGTATTGGATTGGCGATTCGTTGCAGCTAATACATCTCCAGTGTAAAGACAAATGAAGCTCTGTTATTGATTTATCAAACTGGTTGTATGAAGACTTTGCAATGCATTTTCTTCTCACTTCTGTTAGTGTGAGGTCTAACTTCACTGAATCAGAATAATGTGAGAAAGGAAACTCATACACTACTGTTTGAACCCATTAAACGTGTCTTCATCAAGCCACTAAGTGAGTGGGAGAGACATTAAGAAGTAAAAGCATGGGAGGAAGGACATATGTTAAGACACATTTTGAAAAGGGATAGAGTATTGTTTAGACAGAGAGCTACAAGAAGATTCTGCCAGATGGTAGGAGTGAAAGAGGAGAAGGCTTTGGCATCAGTAGTGGTGACATTTTGGGAGAGGAAAGGACTGAGCGAGACTAGTGCTGCATGAGCAGATAGAGTGGGAAGGGGACTGGAGATAGAGTGAAGATTTATGAGATAGTCTGGAGGGAATCCAAGGAGAGTTTGAAAGTGGTGAGGTCAGTTTGTACCTGGGTACTGAATATTTCAGGAAACACTTCTGACGATCTATTTATCCCTAGTGGATGGGAATATGATCGATAATATATGTTTACTTATTCATAGATTTCTTCAAATGAAAAGAACATGGGTGATTCTTTTTTTTTTTTTTTTTTTGCTACCTAAATATAGATGCATCGCACTGCCATTTTATTAAATACATCAGCTGCCTTACTTTGAAATTATCAGCAGTAAGTGTGATTGTATCTTTAAAGCATGGCAACAGGACATAGTTTGGTGGGGGTTTGTTTTGTTACTTTCTGTATAATAAAATATTATTTTCTGATTCAAATAGAGTAATGGTTGCTTTGTCTCAAAGTGTTGTGCTAGTAGTTGCAGAATTTTGAGTTTGATTTAGGCTGGGTACTCAATTTGAGTTCATGAATTAAAGATTAAAAGTGGAAAATGACTAGAGATTTTGGTTTGAAGAAAGAGAAGGAAACCTTGAATTTAAAGTCTAAGCATATGACAGTTAATGGATGGTAACAAGATGGAGTATAGGAGTATCACAAAGAAAACTAATTGGAAATATGATCGATGCAGGAAAAAGAAGAGAGGTAACTTCAAGTAAATGATATTCAGGCAAGAAGATTTGGGTTTCTGGTCTTGATCATGAGGTTTTCAGCAGTGTTACTCATTTTAATTGAGCTACTCCTTATTTAACAGGATAAGTCTGATCTGTCTCTCACACTATCCATTTGTGCACGCAATCTATTTCTGTTCTTGAAGAACATATTATGCAGGGTTTTTTTCAAATTTTCCTCAATAGTGACTGAAAATATGCACATCCTATAAACATAAACTTCTGGTTTTCCTTCATTTATTTTATTGATGGTATAGCTAACACCAAGGAAAAGAAACAGAAACATCTCCACATCTTGTGGGGAAATGTAGCAGTTTGCAGTGAGATACTGTGCTGTTTCCTCTTGCTGGCTGAATGACGTGATACACTAGGTCTTCATCGTTGAATAAAAGAGTGGTGAATAAAAGAAGATTTACGTTCAAGTCACACGCTTTAAATATTTCTGCTAAGTGCTAGTTTGCTCTTTGGTGTTTAGCCTGAAATTTAAAGCACTGAGGATTAAAAGGATTACAACATAATCTTAAATAATCCTAAGTGTCATTTACAGAGAGATGGTTGTAATAACTAAATAAAACCATGTTAAGGGATGGCAGTTTTGTCAGTCAGGAACTGGAACAGAAATGGTGCCTATGTCACTCTGTCGTTCTCCACTTTCCTTTATTTGGCTTAGTTTGATATTGGGTAGGTGCATTTTGATGCAGGTTATCGAAAAAGAAAATAACATGATAGGCTGCTTTTCAGTCAGTACTAATATGACTGTTGAGGCCGCAGTAGCTAGATTAGTTTACCTATTTCCTCAATAGTCAATGTTTTCCGCTTCTAGTGAACTTTTCAACTGGAGTTTTTTCTTTCTCCTACTCATCCTCTAGTCTAAGTCAATCAGCCCTTTTAATTTCATTCAGCCCAGATGTTGTAGAAGGCATGCTCTTGATCTCTGTCTTCATAATTCTGGAACTTCAATAGCACAAAATCTTGTGGCTGTCGACTGTTTCCTTTAATACGTTTTGGAAAATTTCTCTCAGTTGATTTAAAAAAGAAAAGGAAAAATAAGAGAGAGGTGAAGAGTGAAAAAAAAAAATAATATAATGAGCAGCTTGCTTATGAATCGGTGAAGCTGCTTTGTTCTCTTAATAGCACCATTCATTTAAACAGCAGACATTATGTTAGTTTATTTAGCAATATTTTTTCCACTTACTTGGTCCATTTTTAAAGAAGGTTTCATATGAAGAATTTCTGGAGCTCAATAGCCTGGCCCTTGCCACAGATCTGTGGTAGTCCTTTTGGTTTCAACACACTGCAGCCGTAAGGAGTCACTCATTCGCATGCAACTTAGTGTTCTAAGTGTATTTTACAAACAGAGAAATCTGTGTAAGACACAGTGTTTCAACAGTGAGACAGCTGAAAGTAAAACTGTACCTATGTGTAATATGAAAGAATTTATCTTGCAGCTGTTTCATATATAATAACATTTATGGTGCTGATCTAAGGTAACTCTTTGTCCTTGAAGTTATCCAGCTTTGCCCAAGAGCATAATCTGAATGATAAGCTATTTTGTTCTACGTACTGTAGGATCAGTATAGTATGTGGATACTTCCCAGGAATGTTCTAAGTCATTGCTTTTGCCATGGGAAGGATCATTTTCTTTTCCATGATCTCTCTAGGGGAAGAACTGAGAGAACATGGATGGGCTTGGCTTAGTATTTGTATTTGTATTTCTTTTTATGTTTATAAATATAAATGCTGCAGAGAGGAGACAAATCTAAAAAAGATAAACCCATCCTTTCACTCAAATAGACGGGAACCTTCTGGTCATCCTCATCAGCAGCTGGAACATGTTCTCCATCCCAAACCTGTCTTGGAGAAAGTTCTGTTTCCTGAGAATGAGGTGTGCTGACCTTTGCTGGCTTAGAATTAGATGTGCATTAGATGAACCTGTTATGATTTTAAAACATATGCACAGCATTTTGTCCACTTCTGGAGGTTACTGCTATGACTGTAGTTTAATTTCTATCCCAGCAACCTGAATTCATTATTGCCTAATTAAAAGATTTAGCAACAACACAGTTCAATGGTGTCAGCATCAGGTTCTTTAAATAAGAAACTTATGATTAGTTTTAAAACCCCCCTAGTTTAGAAGTACTAGGTGAGCAATGGTCAAAATTAAACCTCCCTGGGCAAATGGGCATGTTTGCCTTCTCTCACCAATGTTTCACACTTAGATTTGATGTTACTCACTCGATTGATGTCACTCACTCGTTTGATGTTACCAAAGAGAGTAGATCAAGATTGAAATGAAATTCAGGTTGCTTTGTAAAAATGGATGCAAAAATGCTTGATGTGATCAATATTTAAGGCTTGCAAGGTAATAAGGCCGTTTTGCCTCCCCTGCAATGTGATGGACAGGGACAGGTTTAGTTAATCCTGTGACACAAGCAACGACAACAAAGCTTTACACTTAATGACAGGAGCACGCAAACTGTAAGGCCTTGAACTGCAGGCATATAAGACCAGTGACATCTTAAAAAAAATGAGGAAATATTTTTGTAATATGTGCCCAAATGTTTGTACTTAATGTTTCAAACTATATAGAATTTGAAAATAGACAAGCCATCAGGAAGAAGACACTTGGCTTTGACAATGTGTGGATTTAAACAGCTTGGGAAACTGAGTCTTCAACCTCTTGAATAGAATTTCAAGGAACCTCTCTATATTCAACCTCTGCAATACAGTTTCAAACATTTCAAGGAACAGCAGGTTTATTTATAGAATCATAGAATAGTTAGGGTTGGAAAGGACCTCAAGATCATCTAGTTCCAGCCCCCCTGGCATAGGCAGGGACACTTCCCGCTAAACCATGCCACCCAAGGCCCTGTCGAACCCGGCCTTGAACACCCAAGGGATGGAGCATTCACAACTTCCCTGGGCAACCCATTCCAGTGTCTCGCCACCCTAACAGTAAAAACTTCTTCCTTATATCCAATCTAAACTTCCCCTGTTTAAGTTTGAACCCGTTACCCCTTACGCTATCATCCCTAATGAAGAGCCCCTCCCCAGCATCCCTATAGCCCCCCTTCAGATACTGGAAGGCTGCTATGAGGTCTCCACACAGCCTTCTCTTCTCCAGGCTGAACAGCCCCAACTTTCTCAGCCTGTCTTCATACAGGAAGTGCTCCAGTCCCCTGATCATCCTCATGACCCTCCTCTGGACTTGCTCCAATAGTTTCGTGTCCTTTTTATATTGAGGACATCAGAATTGCACACAATACTCCAAGTGAGGTGTCAGAAGTGCAGAGTAGAGGGGCAGGATCACCTCCCTCGACCTGCTGGTTGCACTCCTTTTGATGCAGCCTAGGATACTTTTGGCTTTTTGGGCTGTGAGAGCACACTACTGCCTCATGTTCGATTTCTCATCGACCAACACCCCCAAGTCCTTCTGCGCAGGGCTGCTCTGAATCTCTTCTACTCTGCCCAACCTGTAGCTGTGCCTGGGATTGCTCTGACCCAGGTGTAGGACCTTGCACTTGTCGTGGTTAAACTTCATCAGGTTAGTATCAGCCCACTTTTCAAGCGTGTCAATGTCCCTCTGGATGGCATTCCTTCCCTCCAGTGTATCAACCAAATTACACAGCTTGGTGTCATCAGCAAACTTGCTGAGGGTGCACTCAATCCCACTGACCATGTCACCTACAAAGATGTTGAACAAGACCAATTATAAAACTGGCAAGCTGAGCAGTTAAGGTAGAGTGCTCACAGAGTTATAGCTAATATATTTTCCTCACCTTCAGTGGCTTTTGTGTTCTTTGGGGTAGCAGAAAACCCTCAGTCATGTCAGCAGAAAGCTTGCAGATATTATGACTATAAAATCAGGACAGTAGGATTGTTTGGTTTTTGGGGGTGTTTTTTGGTTGGCTTTTTTTTATTATTATTATTTGTTTGCTTTATTAAAAGAAAATTAAAGTCCTACTTATCATTTTGCTGATAATCTGAAAAAGTTATTATTTTTTGGAAATAGTGAAGTCCACTCCTCATAAGCAACATTTTGTCCTACCTGGCTGCTTGAAGGAAGATACAAAATTTTCCACAAAACTTGGTTCATTTGTAGGTAAGTATCATCTAAGCTAGACAGTTCTTTTCTTTCTGATTGTTGTCCCTGACTTATGAAAAAAATCACAAAAATTTTATTGTGTTGGAAAAAAAAAAATCACTTGAGAAGTGTAACTTCCACAACCCTTTGAGATCTTGGAAAGTCTTGAAAGTCTGAGTGAAGAAAGAGTTGCCATAGGTATGGTGCCATGGTAATGCTGCCCGCAGGTCACTTCTGCTCTGGTATTCACTGCAGACCGTGAAACATCAAGGCAAGCAACTACTGTAACACACCAGATCTTGGGGTGTCACTGAAAGCCAGAGAACTCTGAAATCTAATTGTAAAACTAGCCCAAGACTTCTGTGAAAATCAGGCTGATTAAAAAACTCACGACTCATATTCTCCAAATCTGACATTATGTGTACACAGATATCTGTCTGCTAAAAACGATTATAATAGCTTACTGCACTTTTTAAAGAGCACATCTTTTGACGGATGCAAGTGCTGATATGTGAGTGACTGTGATAGGTATGAGTGTCTGTGTATGCTCATACACATGTGCTTCTTAAGAAATTATATGAATCACTTAGCTTTTGACAGCTACACTGCAGCTTTCAGAAGTGCAGATGTTATTTGTCCATCAGAAAAGAAAATATTTATTTCAAGCCACAGGCATTTTCTGCATTGAAAAAGTAAAACATAACAGCAGTTAATACTTAACGTACACTTGATGTAGTTTTGTCAGGCACAGAAGCATGGCTGAGAATAAAAGGCTGAACAAATATGTGAATGCACAAGAAACATCTTGTGCCTTGGATAATGCCAAACCTTAGGCATAAGAAATCTGGGCAGCTTACCTACTCATAAGCAAATTTTGACAGCGGAGCTGCTTATTTTTCCATTGTTTTTTGATGGAATTCATGGAGGGTTGTGTTGATGCTTTGTTTTGCAGTGTTTTTTTGTGTGAGGGTTTTTTTTTTATTGTTTTGGGTTTTGGTGGGTTGGTTTGGTTGTTTGTTGTTTGTTTGGGCTTTTTGGGTTATTTTTTTTTTTGCATTAACAACTAAAGAAGCGAATCGCGTTTTGCGGCTTGCATGGGAAATGGCAGTGGGCTGCAGCCTTTTGCTGCATTATTCATAAACATATTGCTGCCATCTCGTGGGCAGCGCATGAGCCAGCGCGGGCAGCGTTGCGGACAGCAAAACGGGCCAGGACTGCCTGGGCTGTGGCCAGTGCCCCGGGGCTGTGCATTTCCCCAGGGATGACCAGCTCTGCAGAGGACAGGGGACAAGCAAGCCAATTAGAGCCCACCGTCACAACGGGGAGGTTTTTTTTTTTTTAAGCATCTTTTGGCAAAATTCAGTGCCTGGCCAAACTGTTTAGCTGGTTGTTATATGAAGCTATGTCTGCTTTGGTTTTTTTTTTGTTTGTTTGGTTTGGTTTGGATTTTTTTGCAGCAGTGCTGCTGCAAACCTGTATTCTCTAACTTATGCATGTGGTAGTAGTTTGATGTTTTTAAATGGTGATTATCTTCTGATCGGCAGGGCTGATAGGGCAAGAGTAAATGGCTTCATAAGATGGTCTGGTTCAAGATAAAGCATGTAATGAGAATTATTGCTACAGATAGAATTTGGTGAAATTGATAAAGCCCTCTGAGTGCTGTGTTTTGTGTACTCATAAAATGGGGGAAATGGTATTTTCATAGTCCTGGCAATCAGCAGCTGAAAGGGACTGCAGAAATGTGAAAGGAGCCTAGCTTTCTTGATTCTTTAGTACTTTAAGGTTTTGTGATTCTCCTGAGTGAAAACGGCTGAGTTAATTTAAAGGCATTATGTTTTCTGCAGCCTTCTTAATGTACTTTAATATTAAAAAAATACTGGTTTGATATGTGCCCAAACATTGCACATGTTGCCTTAATTTATCAAAATCTCGGAAAAAAAAAAAAAAAACCAAGCAAACAACAACAACAAAAAAAAACCCCAAACAAACAAAAAAACAAAGAGAAAAATGAATACTAAATGAACTCACTCAGAGATAATCAAATCTGACTTGTTTACATGTTTGGTGCTGGTATTTCTGTATTCAGCCACTACATTTTTGAAAATCTTGGCGAAGTCACTTTACTCCATTTTTGTGTTTCTCTTTAATGAGTGAGGCAAATATTTGAAGTTGGCTGGGCGCGAGAAGCCTTGGCCGTCCGGTCTCTGAAAGGCAGCACCTCGCATTTGTGTGCGAAGGGATGCCAGACGATCTGGTAGGGATTCGCGTTTTCTGTGTGAGAGTGATTTCTACTGCTGTCATTCTTTGGGGAGAGGATGGGTCTGGATGTTTCAGGGCGTTAAATGGACAATGGCAATTTAAATGCAAAGGAAGAAATGCAAATAGCGACCTACCATCTCTTTTAAACAATATAAATCCTGTTTTTCAGCGGACCAGTCATTCTTAAACTATGACTCATGGGTCACAAATGGGATGGGGGGACTTTTTGAAATGGTAATACAAACATAGTTAGTGAGAAGACATTTAAGGTAGTTACCTGATGGTACAAATGAAAAGAAAACCCAGAACATTTTCTACAAGGGAACTTGGCTTTTCAAAGCTCCTTAGGTTTATTGATTTTGAGGATACACAATTGATCCCATTTATAGAGTATTTTTATAAGGATGTGAGAGTTGTTAAAAATGTGAGCTTGAGTTTAGGAACTGGATTGCTTGAATCCTGTTGTGGTGTTGTGGTATTTTTTATTCATTATTATCTTAGTTTGTGGGGATTTTGAGCTTGCTTTTTCCCCATTTTTTCTTTCACTGCCATTTCTTTGATTTGGGTAAATAAGTTCCTAGGAATTTCATGGAATTAGATCTGCAATTGAATCTATAAAATGGTGATCTGAGAAGTTTAGTAAACATTTTCTTTGGCAAACAGAGTTGCAAGGAGGAGATGTGGTTGGCTTATGATTCCTTTTAAAAATAGATTAACTGAAATTATCAGATGATTTAATACATAAAATCCACAGCACTTCAGTTGGCCTCCCTTTATTTTTTTTTTTTTTTTGATGCTATGAATGATTGCTGCAAATACATTATTTAATATTTTCACATACTTGAAACCTAGAATGTGTTCAGTCCTGCCTCCTAACAAGTCAGAATTTGCAGGTAAATTTTACAGATTAAGCTTTAGACTAATTTTCCGGAAGAAACTGTGCATTTGTATAAGTAAATATTTTTTTATGGGAGCACATTTTAATTTATGAAAATGTGAGCCTGCTACTAAGATTGTCTGAGTAATAGAATTATTATTATTTTCTATTATTTGTACATAGTCATCACTAGGTGGAGGCATACTTTACATATTCTATTGAACATGTCATCTGTTATGGATTGAGATGAATTGCATTGATACTGCATAGTTAAGTGAATGATATGCTTTTTAACCTTAAATGTTGAAGTAACCTATTAGAACCAAATGCCCAACTCTCAGACAGACTAAAGAGACTTGTGCTTCAAACACTACTACTGCTGAAAAAAAAATTATTTTTTTAATCTTGAGCCATACAGGGTTCCCTTGAATTAATTCAGAAACATCGTTCATGTGTGGTAAAGTTCAAAGGAGAAAACAAAGCAGGTGTCATGGAGAAAGAGATTGAAATAACAAACATCTAGTCATTTCAATACCCCATCCTGCAGTATTTTAATCAATGTACAATGGATTGGCTAGGTTTTTTAACTTCTTCTTTAGTTATTGTAACAAAGTCCATTCACAGTGCATCTGTATTTTCCCACAGTACAGGGCTACCTGCTACAGATATTACCATCAGTCAAAATCTAACTTGTACAAAGACCTACCTCTGTTGATGCTAGTGCACTGAGTTCACACAACTCGCCAGATTTAGACCAGGCGTAGATCTTAATACATTTGTGCAGGTACTTATAAAACCTTGCTTATGTTTCTCTCTTGTGTTTATGAGCATATAGGGCAGAGTCTGTGAAAGGTGGTCCTTGGTTAGCACATTTTTGAGAGGCCACAGAAGGAAGAAACTCTTGCGTGTGAATGTGAGACTCAGAGGTCAGAAATGCCTCTTTCTCCATACTTTGTATGCTGTGTTATGACTCTTTGCAGCTTATAACATCCACTGGCTTTTATTGCAGGAGAAAGAAGACTCATGGTTCACAGATTGTAAAGAAAAAAATCCACTTTATTCAGAAAATAATCCTTATCTTTTTGAGTAAGACAGATTCTCTGTTAAACATGCTGAGAAGTGTGGGGGAAATAGATTTTTACACCTCTGTCATCTTTACGTTTTAGAGAATGGAATCAGGGTTGTTGGGAGAGATTTATTTAGCTCTGTAGCTTCTTAGCCCCTGGACTGGTGTAGGGGACATTGCCTTAGCCTCAGGCTTTGTCACCTGCCTTAGAATGCTCTGCTACTGGGGTGGACTCTGCAATCCCTAGGGGCAGAGTCAGCCCCTTACACCCTGGGGCAAGTGCCTCTCATCCCTTCCCTAAACAGGTCTGTAAAAATGCTCTAATGCAGATGAAATATGCCCCCCTCTTTTTATTTTAATTTCTTGTATTTTTTATTATTTGGATTTTGAATAACATTTTAATAATTGTATTCACAATCTAACATTAAATAAACATTTTGTTTAGTGTTCACAGAATTGCCAACCAGTGCTCAAGAAAGGATGTCCAGCAATTCATCAGCCTGTAGAAAATAATTATAGCAATATTTTGAAATGTGTTGGTTATAGTTTTGTTTTGATTTATAGAATGTAAATAATCAGTTTGGATTCTTCTGTTTCAAATAACTTTTTTGGAACTGAGGCTTTTGAATAAGTCCCTCAAACCAAGCTGTTTCTCCTGGGAAATTCTGTAGTATGTTACTGGCACTTGAAAAATGCACACCTTCTGAGAAAACCCAGGAAGATTCTGTCAAACAGACTGATGGGGATGCCCAAGTTTGGAAATGCAAGTTCTGTTGGAAAACAATGGCAGCACGATTCAGCTGTAGAAGGAGTGAAAAGGAACATGTTTTCTCCATTGCATACATTTTTTTTAATTATTTTTTATTGTCATTCTAGGAACAAATACACTACATGATTAGTTTAAAAGTGCAAAGTAAGGCACAAGAGAGAGTAATGTGTTGAAATATGACATAGACTTTACCCATTCAAGAAAGTGTGAAGAAATATGGTAAAATTGAATGTAAACAAAGAAATGAGGAAATTAAATGTGGGCGTGAAGAGCTATGTGCAGGGAGTAGGAAGAATGTAATCCAATAGTAGGAGATCAAATGAAGGGAAGCCAATTTTTCCAAAGATTTAGTAGTAAGTTAGATGTAGCAAAGTAAAGGATCTGAACAAAGGGTCAGACTATCACAAATGGGAAAGGAGAAAGCATTAGATACAGTAAGGAGTGCATAATGTATTTATTATGTTTTAAGGATCAGTTATTATCTCCATCTCCTGGTATTTCAGGACTCTCATATAATTGCTAGAATTATTTTCTCTCTCTTTCTCTCCCGCACACACACTCTGTCTCGCTCCCCCTTCCAGGCAACACTTCTCCACTTGCGCAGATTTGAGGGGGTAGGAGGATCTCAGGGGTTCTTTGCAAGATGCTCGTTTCCCACCGCAGAGTGTGGCATTGCCAGGACTCTTCAGGGGACTCTCTGCCAGCTATCTTTAAAAGCTTGCAGAGGAGTGGGAGAAGATTTGCATACTGCCCAAGCAGGGCCAGATTTGAACACCCCTCTCTACTTAATAGTGCATTAATGAGTAAATGACACCAGAATCTTTGCAGCTTCTGTGGAGTAGGTGCTGTGCTATGTCAAACTATTAGGGTCTGTCCCTTATTTCTTTCCTCTCCCCCTTGTAAGATGCTCCCTTTTTAATTCAAACTCTAATTTCTTTACACCTGCATTTCCCCCACCCCCAATTTTACCTTTCTCTGTTCTTGTTTTCTCTTACCCTCTATTTTACATTTTTGTATTTTAATAACATATTGTAAGTCATTTTTCTCCTGTTCTCAATGTGATGACAGTATATCCTGATGGAAAGATAATAATGCCCAAGGAGGTTTTCTTTTATGAATTCTGCTGGTGTTATTTTCACATGCACAAATATATCATCTTGATTTCTAGCTCTGGGTCATTTCATTGCTCTTGTATGTTTTGCTACGAGATGTTTCCTGTAATTAAAAGATTAGGTTAAATAGATTATTTGTGCTGCCCTGTCTGCATAAATGTTCTGTTTCTCTGCCTGTAGATACTGGCTTTTGTGTTTTAAGGCAATGTTGCGGGATATGAAGTTGCATCATGTCTCCTTTGTATTTAAGCTGCTGACTTATTGGTAACAGAAGCAATCAAAAGAGACATTTACTGCCATAGTGTTGTAGAGTCAGTGAATTAACAGGTGCCAATAAGTTCTAAAGCAGTGTTTTAATCGTTTCTGAAGTATTTAATTAATGGACTTTTTAGAGGAGTGGTGACTGAGCAGACATAAGGCTGATAAATATTTAATGTTTGTATCTAGGGAACTTTTTCTCCCTTTCATGTAATTTGAGGTGTTTGCTAATGGAAAACAAAACCTAAATTGTTGTATAGCATGCAATCAATGATAAGCTGCTCTTAGATTGTTCAGGGTTTAGATACCTATCAGGATTTTATCAATATGTGCTGTGATACTCTGCATTTATAGTCAGTCTGATTTAGAGAGCATTTTGGAGTTGGGTTTCTCTGGTACATCTATGTGTCTATGTTAATATTTAGGGGGTATATCAAGCAGCCTCTGTAAACTCAATTACTTAAATATTGAGTGTGTGCATGGCTGTTTGCTTGGGCTGTCATGGTTTCAGAAACTACCACCCAACTAGCAGTAATTAGTAGAAAAAAGACTCCAGTTCCCAATACGCTTGTTGGTCTGCATGATATTCATGACACTTCCTTTAATACGTGATACTAGTAATCCTATAACTATGCTTAAAACTATTTAATTTTTATTTGATTGTTATAATAGATTATTTTTCTTTTCTTTAGAGGAACATTTCTCTTCCTGCTATTTTCCTAAATTCGCACTCCTTACTCTTTATATACCTACACAAAGCTAAGAAAAAAACCTAAACAGAACACCCCTAAAACCAGTTGTATCTGGGCTATATTTGGTATTTCTGTATTTTCTCTTGTTCTTGAATTCTCTTTGTTCTGTTTCCTTAATTATTTTCTGTTTGTGGGTTTGGTTGTTGGTTTTTTTTTTTTTTCAAACTTCACATCCCTTCCTTAAGGAATTGTGTTTGCAACACAGCTAGTGTGGCCCCATTGATTAAAGACTGTTTCCAGGCTTCTCCATTGGTACAATTGCAGTTAATCAGCACAGCTTTTGAAATGGTGGCATGGTGGATTGAAGCAAGCAGAGTTCAGGGTGAGAGATCACTGGGATTTGTACGGATTAATCAACCTATGTAGTCAACTGCACATTTTTCTCCATTCATGCCTCTTTCTCTTAGCTGTGACTAAATGAGCAATTGCCATCCTGCTTGTCCTCAAATGCTAAAGCATGGAAGTGTCTCCAGCCAGTGGCTGGGTTCCCTGGCTGGGAGAGCTCTCCATTAGGTCGCATGGTTGGAACATGTCTGGCTGTCCCACGGCACCACTCATCTAAGCTTCATTAAGCTGTGCTCTGTGCTGTGCCATTGCAAGTTTAGAAATACAAAAACAGTTGAGGGAATTGATTCTATTTGTTGTTGCAGTTCAATAGACCTCTGGTCCACAGTGCTCGAGTACGCCAAGCTGTTTCAGCGGAGCCACCTTTTGCCATTGTTAGTATAGCAATAGCCTTATTATCAGCCTGTAAGAATAAATTTTGTCATATTAGGAAGCAGAACTTGCAAGATCATAGGATTGGGGAATGTATTATTGAACGGCCAGTGCTCTTGCTGGTGACAGCATGTGAGTGCAGCTCAATTTTGTTGATTTGGGATGTCACTTCTAATTAAAATGGTATGCTATTAGAGTAATAAAAATGTGCTCATTATATAATGTCCAGGCCTCTTGACTACACACAAATTTAGCTAAGAACACCAAGATGTGGTGGTAACATTACTTTATGAATCGCTGGGCTAATAATAGGAAAAGATAGAGAGAAAAGATTATCGTGTGCTGCTCCCCCCATGAGCAGGGAACAGAAAGCTTCCTTAGAAGTGTCTGATTTTGGGGGAGTTAAAAGAGCCAGTAACTTCTGAAAGTATCTCTTATGTTACTTAGAGATTTGAACACATGTAGATCTATGGAAATGTAATACAAGGGGCAAAATGTTAATCACCAAAAAGACTGAATCTTTCAGAAGGCATAGCTGACATAAGCTATATATTACAGATAACGTGTACTATGTTCCATAGTGCATTTTACTTCCTTCTCTCGCTTTTTAAACTGTCTTACTCCTACCTGCTTTTCCTTCTCACTCTGTATCTTTATTAATTCCCTTGCTATTTGGAAATCTTTTCTGAGGACTATAGGATATGTCCATGTATTATCTCTGAAGATGATTTGTGCTGGGTTTGAAATCATCTACTTCTTCCCCCCCCCCGGTTCTGTAGCATATAGAGAAGAATGTGCTTATAATCACTCAATGTAAAATAATTGGGAATAGCAATAATACTATAGCAATAGCCAATGTATTTGTCAGCTCGGGTGCAATGGTTCTGGTTTTCTGCTTAGTGAATGTGTACATGGCATGTGGAGGAAAGCAGTCATGTCTGTAAATTAGATGTATGCAAAACTGATAATGCAGTTATTGCAAATGTAGCTTACATTTACAGTGTAATTAAAAATACACATCTGCCTTTTTGAAAATGCTGTTCACTGTTTTTGTTTGCTTATTTTTAGTCTTTTAAGAGACAGTTGTGCCAATCTAAGTTGTACAGTAACTTCATTTGTACAAACTCTCACTCTGTTACTTTTTGTTCATAAATGCAGTTAACAAGTTCTTTTGTACTTCTTTGAGTGTTAATTGATGTAAACAAAGTCTGCATTTTATCTAATCCCACTGAAGCTTGTTAAAATTAGAGATGTGCCAAATTATTCCAAAGCAGGTTGTAAAGTAAGTGAACCATTAGATCCACTGGCTCACAAATGGCATAGACAATGTGTGCTCTGTTTGCTTCCTTTTCAGGGACTGTTTATGTCAGAACTTTCAAATCACAGTTTTTTTCATCTTTAATATTGTGTTTAGTTAATCGGTATGGCAGAAGTATGATACAAGCAGTAGGGCTGAACACGACTAAAGCTGTTTCTAGAAAAGTCCATATATACGCTCCTAAATGAATGTACCTAGCTGCCAGCTCTGCTAATTTCTATATCCAGCATTTTCTTTTCACAGAGATGTCCATTTGTTAGCATTCTCTCTTTGCAGGGATTGTGATTTGCAAAATTTGCTATTAGTCAGGTGCCAATGTGTTATTTTGGTGATGGTAAACTGACTTATAAGGTACCATGCCAACCTCAGCTAAATCTCGAGGGCATAGAGTGAGCATTATGGCAGTATTGCCATGAAAAAGTTAATGGATTGATACAACTGCATGGAACTGATGGCGCTTCTCTCCTACCTTGATAATTAGCTCCCACACCAGAAACTGTTCCCAAAAATCTTCTTCCTTGGGGCTTCTGTAATTTTGCTCTTCTTCCACCTCTTTATCTGTTACTTTATCCTGTCATTTGGAAAATTATTCTCTTCCATCTCCTGCCTCCTCTCCAGACTCCAAGCACCTACAGAGCTTGAAGAAGAGCTCTGCAGTCAAATTCAGACATATGTTGGTGGCCTTGTAGTAAAGCTCGATTTACTTAATTTCCATATTTCCAGCGCTACTCAAGCCCTTTAAAGCTTTGTGTATTGTCTCTCCCTTTATACTTTCACTGTAGTCTCCTAATGATAGACGTGATGGATTTTCTGCATGCGTACAAAGTGCCTGACATTATAAAGTGCAAGACTGGAGATTTATGTTAATGCAAATTATAAAAACTTAATCAAAAATTTCTCTCTACTCTCTTTTGAGTTTTGTTTAA
The DNA here is from genome assembly GCA_025447955.1 of Psilopsiagon aurifrons. Lineage (NCBI taxonomy): Eukaryota > Metazoa > Chordata > Aves > Psittaciformes > Psittacidae > Psilopsiagon > Psilopsiagon aurifrons. Next base: position 51,421 of record JAOEHY010012969.1, read on the forward strand.
AACTGTAAAAGGAGACAAAGAATGAATATTCTGTGATTTCATGTTTTATAGTATCTCAGTGCAATTGTTCCTAACCAGAAGTTCAATTCTTAAATGCTAAATGTTTTCTGTGGCAAAGATACTGTATCTATGCAGCAGGAAGGTACACTGCTGCCCTCCAGGTGAAGGAAAGCAAATCTTGAGAGAAGATGAGTGTAGTGCTGAGGATTTTCTTGGAGCTTGGGAACTGTCTATGTAGGTCCACAGAGGAGCTGTGGTACCTAACTAGAAATCAGATCCATACATACCTTTATTGACCTATCTTGCAGTGACTCCATTTTAGCTTAATCTTTTGGGCTTTTTTCTCAAGCAAAAATATCTTATGGACAATTGCTTTCTCAGGTAAAGCTGAGATAATGCGGTGATGCATGTTAGACAAGACACATCTCAAAGATCAATTTATATAGACGTTTCTCTATCTTATCTTTCATAATTCTGGTTTTTTTTTTTTTTCGTTGCCAGCATGCTAGTATCTAATCTTTCTAGCAAACAGGTGGCTCTTGCAGAATGCTTTACAATCAGTCAGACTTTGGCTCCATCTAATTTGCTTAATCATATTAATTAATTACTTTTGTAAATGTCAGAAAAGTTCAGCACACATTTTACTTTTTAAAGAGATTTTTGTAGATCTTCCTAGTAAATATGACTTTGAAATATCTGCAGTATTCTTACTGAAACTCAGATTATTCATTGCAAGTAAACTATTCATCTTCCTCAGTCTTCTTTCACTTAGCAAATTGACTTAGATGTCTACAAATTTATTTCATATTTTATGACAGTTTAATCAGGTGATGCCAACCAATTTCAATGACCTGTTCTGCCAGTTGCCTAATTTATTTGGTAGTTGCAGTGGGACATTGTTGCATTCAACATAACCTCTGATTGGAGAACAAAATATTTTTAAGGGTACGTAAACACTATAGACTAGAAATTATTGGGTTTTGCACAAATGCCTTTTACTTCTGTGTACTAAAAATGTTTGAGTGTTTTTTCAAGTATTGGGAATCCCAAAACTCAATTTTAGAGTAGGTAATGGAAAAGGTCATATTACCTCCTAAACTTAGAACTTACGTAGGTGTTGTGAGCATTCTGTCTTGACCAGTGCTATTTGTTAACAAAATGGTGACACTGTATTCTTGATTTAATTAATAATATTAGCGAGAGGTTAAGAATAGTCACAGTACAAAGGTTAATAGTTTTTTGCAGTACTGTTTTTCTACCTTTGGTTTTGTTTAATTTTGTTTTATCTGTGTTTGGATGATATGTGGCTGTTTAGTAAGGCTCAAGAGAGGTCAAAGCATGGGGGTGATGCTTTGAGTGGCAGATCTGAAAATAAGAAATACTGCGAATATATAGAAATCTACAGTCACTGAATTGTAGCAAGCCTAGGTGAAATGAAAGAAAACAAATGTTCCTACGTCAAGAAGCCTCAGGGTATCAGTTGAAATAAAGCCTAATTTATTAACAAATCTCCAAATGGTGCTTTTCCTTGGATCTGACCATCTTGTACATTTACCATAATTTCTTTGTGCTAACATATTTTTTTACTAATGGCATCTGATGCGTGCAGTCTCCACTGCCAGTCTGGGTGTAGAAAATGTAGTCCAGATGTGCATTTTAAGATCATTGTCCTGCAGCAATAAGCCCTTCTGTTCCCATCTGTAATGATATTCAACTTTGAAGAGGACAGTGATGGTTGCTAAGAATGTCTCCTTTCTTCAGTCTGCATGCAAGCTTGAGATATTTGGACTAGCAATAGGTGAACAGGAGAAACAAAAAAAGGAAAAAAAGTTCTGCCTCATTATATTTAGGTTAGCCATCAGCTCTCCTCTTAATTAGAGATCAAGCAAACAAAAAGAAGCAACTGTGTCTGCATGTACATGGCTGTACACCTTTACACATGTAAGTGCACTCTGACTAATGACATTTCCAGGTTGCAGATCCTGATGCCAGGAGAGCATCAACCAAGCAAAGGTGACTTTCTTATCATTTCTTGGTGGTTTGCTCACGATAGTAGCTAGCTCAAGTGACAAGGGTACTATCTATACAGGTATATATATATAGTCTTTACAAAGAAGTGATCCATGAATTTAGGCCTGGAATTGTTAGCAAATTTTTTTAGCCATGTTGCCTAAACCTGGTAATTCATCCAACCATTATGTTTTGAAGGAACATAATTTTTCTACACCCTTTTATAGAGGAAGGCTCTTGTGGTTCAGAGTGGAGTATGTGCTCTACACCAGCGGTATAATCCTTAGCAACAAGTTGCAGCCGGCATATAGTCCTTACATTTTTATCACCATGAAGTTTATTCCTGCACTATAGATGCTGCCATCTCAGAAACAGTCTTACAAAGTAATCTTTTGAGGATTTCATTGTTCTATGTATGCTTGTGCTGCTGTACTATTAATGCTGTTCAAGCTACTAGTTTGGATAACATCTTCTAATTTCCAAAATATTCATGGAAGTAGTAGGCATTATAGAGAGAAAAAGTAAGCTGAACATGAGCATAAGGGTTTGTCTTAATTGTCAATAATTTTGTCTCTTTTATTCTGAGAAATAGCTGTGTGTGTGATTTTTATGATGAAACCAAATGAAGGTTACACCAGAACTTGGCCTCGTTTACTTTAAAGTTCACTAAATCTCACCAGTCCTTCACTGAGCATGGGGTAAATTTAAGCAGAAGGAGGCAGATTTTGTGTGGATCTGGACCAATTGATGTTTTTTGGCAGAAACAATAGAAAACATATTACACTGTGTTTTTATGTTTGTTTCCTCACACTGTGTGGTTTTGTCTGGTTTCTCTGCAAGCAAGGTTCAAGCTGGCGAGCCATGCAGTTTCCTTTTGATTTCTTTGTTGTTCATTTATTGGAATTTGAGATTGGAAGCAGATACAGTGGATGCAAAACCAAACGAGCCAAGATGTTTTCAGTCTGCCTGAGCAGCCCTGTCTAAAAGCTCAAGTCATTGAATTTTATACAACAGTGATATTAAGCTAATTTTTCCAACTCTTCTGGAATGTATATTTCCATTAGGATGGATGTATTCACATAAACTAGTTATTTTAATATTCTTCTGAACTGGAATGCAATTACTCACTCAAATTAACCTTTCAAAATATTGACTAAAGGGGTTATGGCATTTTGATCCTTCATAAGGGCATGTTCAACCATTCAAAGTTTGTCAAGATTCAAGTTGTAAGCACATGAAGTGGAGTATAAACACAGGTTACATATACTCTGTCTGCAACAATAATATTTAAAAAACTTAATCAGTATAATATTGCTTGACAGAATAGCAAAAGATTAATATTTTTAGTTCAATTGCATAAAAGCATTTCTAAAATAGTACTTACCATTTGATCATGCATTATTTTCCTGATGAAAGAACATGTGGAAACTGTAAGAAATGATAATCTAACATAAAATATACAAAAGTACAAATTTTATGCAAATCCTCTAGACAAGCCAATATGGCAACCAGTATAACATACCTTGCTGCTCACTACAGTGCTTTCAGGATCAGACCTTAATTTTTTTTTCATATTGTCAAAATGTATTTGATGTCTTCATACAGGTCTAGGCAAAACACTGTGGCACCAGTGCCTTCACATCTGAGGCATTTGTTCAGCATCTGGCTCCCACCTGCTTGCTTCATTTAATTACTAGACATCAAACATTGTTTTACTCATCTGCAGACTTCGAGGGGTCAAAAGATAGTCCTTGTGCTCCTTTAGGAGCCTGCCTAATCATTGGCATTGTTAGATTTGGAGATTTCTTGCAAACGTTCTCCTACAACCCTGTGTGTTTGCCACACTTCCTGAGCAGTGCAGGATGAGTGAGGTGAGGGTGAGCTCCAAGACCAAACAGCTCTCCTTCATGTGCACATAGACTAGTATGAAGCTTGGAGGATTTTTTCCTGTTTTTTTCTTTAAGATTAAAAAAAGAAAAAAAAAAGACCATCTTCATAGCTAAGAGGACCAGAATGCTTTATCTGTTGTCTGTCCCACTTTATGTACTTACCCCACTGTCTTATACAGGTGACTTGGTGTGAGCAAAGATGCTGAGCCTTTCTTTCTGTTGGAATAAGATACTAAGATCTCCATTCTGCTGCCTTGAGGGAGAGGAGTTTTGCAGTCTTCAGCTTGTGAGATTTGTTGGGGAGCCACCTGGCACAGTCGGGATCATCCATTTCCAGTTTTTTGCTGCACGGAGCTGCTGTCACTTTGAGCTTCCACTGTATTTTCACAAAGTGCAGTGCATTGCCCTTCCTTAGCTTTGCAGGAATAGGGGAATGCTCCTAGATAAATACTGGTGGTCAGAGGAAGAAGAACAGTTTCACAACTATGACTGTTCCTCTTCAAAGCGTATTTACTCATATTGCAGCCCCCTCAGCATGGTATCTCTGAGTTTCAGGTGGCAGTGCTTGTTCCCAGGTAGCATTAAAACTGCCTGGGGGTGGGCATGCTTGGGCACATCTGCTGGCTACTTAAAAATTTAAAAAAAATCTGAATTTCAGAAATAACACCCAGACTGAATACACGCAGAGTAAACATGTCTCAGAGAACAGAAGCTGCACGTGAATAATCTTTTTTCTGTTTGTACATCAGCTGGAAATACATAATGCTTTGTTACAGAGGTGTTACTCTTTAATTTTTTGGTTGCTTTGCTTTAACTCACGGTGATTTAGAAATGTTACGTAGATGTGTTGTAACAAAAAAATGTTTAATCCTAAAAGAAAATTAAAAGCAAACTTTCCTAAAAATGTTATTTTCCTGTATAGGTTAATGTGTCAGGCTAATGATAAATATCAGCAATATTTTCAGAGCAAAAAAAACTTTAGATAATGTGTGGAAACAAAGAAAATACTTTTGGTATGTTAGCATATGAGTGAGTTAAGAGTTTTAGGTAGTGGTTACTCTGCTAGTCCAAATAATGACTAATTTCCATGGCAATCCTTATGTTCTTTGCCATATGGACCCCACCCTTCTTACTTACAAACACTAATGGCAAATATACATTGCAAATAGATGCCATGTGCACATATTATTTGAAAAGACTTTTAGGAAAACAAGATTGCTGGTCGTTGGATAGAAGCAGAGCACCAGTGATCCCCATCCCATAAGAGAGTCTCCATCTGTGCCACCACTGCAAGAGGACTGGGGATACAGTGAGAGAGAAAATACTGGCTTGGGTTTGATTGCAGATCACCCTCTCCAGGTAAAGCTTTTCTGTGACACTAACACACTTTGGTCTTGAAATACTAAGTCTGAACAGGCTGAGATGCTCCTAATTAGCCTCCAGTTGATAGTGTTCCTCAGTTCCTGGGGAATAGCTTTGAAACTGAAACTGCTAGATGGTTTGGGATTCCCTATCTGAGAGTTTGTCTGGAAGGACAACATTTTAGGTCTTTCCACCCCCAGAAACACTTTTTTCTCTGCCTACTCCGAGTTAACTTCTGCTTAGCACAGATTGCTTGTCACTTGCTAGACCATGCGAGTCTATGCCAGTTCAGGTCACCTTGTGGTAGCTTTGAAATAAAAAATGAAAACTACAGATTTGTAATCCAGGCTGGTGCAGCTGTACTGTGATTGGGGGAATGAGGACTGTGCTGAGACACAAATGCTACCCAAGTACAGCTGCAGGGTAGGCAAGTACTCCATAGAGCAGGGCTTCTGGACAGGCTGCAGCCACCCCAGTAATCCCACACCTGTGTACTTCCAGCAGAGGCTCAGCGTAAAACTTTGATTCCAATAACAAATCAATTGAAGAGGCAAAATTAGCCTACAGAAAACAAGTATCTTTTGAACAACAAATGGCCAGTAATTTAAAAAAGTGTAGTTAAATTCTGGCAAACATGGCACCATACTTGCAAGAACACCTTGCTGTAAAAGAAGAAAAGAAAAGAAGGAAAGGAAAAAATAAAAGGAAAAAACTTTGGCTTGCAAATTATTGCGCTGGATCTTATCACTTATTCTGGTTAACCGTCAGCAAATCTTGTATAAAATGAAAACAGAGATCTCTTTAGACCTGATGCTGGAGATCAGGGGTTTTGGTCCAGAGAGTCTGCATAAATGCTCAGCCTAGTGAGAAATTGCCAGCATGTGCAGCATCTCCCACCACGCAGTTTAGTCATGCTGCCAGCAGCACCTGTTGGTACCAGGAACTGGAGAGACTGTGGGCACAGATACTGCCTAGCAAACTCAAGGGACACACTAACAGTAGCTCGGTGGTGGTGGCCAGTGGCAGATCTCTACCACTTGACGCAGCTTAAGACAAACATGCCAGAAGAAAACTGATATGAAAATCAATCTGTGAGAAACTTTCTGCACTTAGAAAGTTTCTTTCTGATATCTCTTCCTTTTTCCTGTTTTGTGATTTTAACAGAATTAAGATATTCTCTTTGATAAGAGAATCTTTTCTGTAGCCAGAAAATTCTACAAAAAATCCTTAGTAATATGAAAGTTGGTATCCTGAATACTAGTGAAAATTATTTCTAGTTAGAACTGCCTCCTAATAAGTTGATACAACCACTGCAGTGTCAAGGCATTTATAACCAGTGACTCTATGGTAATTCCTGAAGCATCATGAGATCTTAATTAATGAAGCATGGCTAAGAACTTGCCAACTTTAACGGAATAAACGTGTCAAGCAGAAATGTTTTTTTTCTCCTAAAATATTAAGTTTTCAAGGCATTGAAAGAGAAAGGCCTACTGTGACCTTATAATTGTTCAAAGGTATACCTTTAGGGTATCCAAATACTTCAAAATCTGATCTTAAATTTTCCCTAGCTACCTGCCCCTCCAGTCCTGCATGTTAGCCCTACATTTTTATTGCTTTCTAGCACTGGACTATTGGGCCTTTAGAATCATGCTTCAGCTACAGATTCTTCCAGACAGTCTTTCACACTTCATAAGGCTCTGAACTATCATTAATTAGGAGGCATTTCCTCCTGAAAGTCCCCTATATCTCTCTGATGGCGCATGAAGAGATAGATATATCCTCACCAAATGAATAGTTTCTCCCTGTTGGTCATTATCACTGTGGGACAGCAAAATATGTCCTGGTGTCACTGAACATGGGTACATAGAGTAAGCTTACAGAAAATGTTTGTATATCCAAGGGCAAAGAAGTATTTTGTTTCTATATGAATTTATGCATAATATCTGTGCTTAGTCAAGTCCTACCCATGTCACCACCAGCTGCTATTATTTTTTTTTCAACAAATTCTATTATTTATGTTTCAAGTTGCATCTTTTATAAAAGATCCAAGAGTCAATATGACATGGTATTATTTTCAATACATTCAAAGTTTAACCTTCATTCCTTTTTTTTTTCCCCCTGTTTTAACTTCTGAGTGAAAATACTGCTGGATAATTATTTACACTATTAATACTTCTTTTAATGCTTCTCTGTATTGCAGAAAACCACCTGGTCTCATCACACTCTCAATAGGCTAAAGCCCAGCGTAAAAAAGCCTTCTTTTCATAAACCTTGAAGACATTTATCTATGTTATGTGCATTCAGATACTTAGGAATCTTTTTTATCTCTCCCACAGGACATTATGGGATATTTTCTTTGTATATCTTAGTGGAATTGTTCAGCAATGTACCCATTCCATCCACCTCCAGCTTCACCTGAAAGGCAAAATCCTTAAGACCTTGCCACAATAATGACAAATACATGGAATTATTAAAGTTGCCATCTCAGCAGAACAAGATTGCTGCTGCCTTTGTTCTCAGGGGAATACATATTTCACCCAGTAGCAAGACACCCAACTGCTGCTACAATCAAAACTCTCTGAAATGCCTTTAAGCTAATCATCTTTGAACATAAGCCTTTGTTGTTAAATCAGGGACCTTCTAGATACAAGGCACAGAAACCTTTTTTGTTTTTTCTCCACCTTGCACAAAACAACTTTAAGCCTGTCACTGCTGACAGTAAGGTTCAGTGATCTGTCAACATTCACCCCTGATAAAGACAGTGAGAGAAATCTGTGGCTCTGGAGAGTTCAGTAGAGACCAAACAGTATGTTTGCAAAAGAGCATTTTTATATGTTTTCTTGTGACAGCGCTAGGTTAACAGAAAATAGTTGGAGTGTGCCAAAAAAAGGTAAAAGAAAGAAAAGAAAAAAAAGGAAAAAGGAAAAAGAGAGAAGTAGTGAGTTAGGCTAGCATGACATGATGGATCTGGGCTATGACAAACAGAATTGGAAAAAAACTTCCCTGGGGATCAACTATACCAGGTTTGCTGAATTGTATTTCTTGATTTCTTATGTGCAACAGTGCTTTTTAGTGTTAGATTGACTAGGCTTCAGAATATTTTAAAAATTGTACAAATCAAAATCCATGTAGCTTAAAAATGAAAGATGTAAAAGGTTTAGGAGTTTGATGTATTGAAAGGCATTCTGTATTCCCTCATGTGAGTATTAAATGTACACTTTGTCTGTTTGATGAATTTTAAATCTTTGTGGATTGCAACATGCACCACAACAGTTTAGGGGGTATAAACCTTGGCTGAAAAAAATGTGCAAAGGATGTGCTATGGTCAGGCTTCAAACTAAGCTATTCTTCACCTTTTCTGATTTTCCTAGGTGCTGCAATATGTACTTAATTGAATTTATAAAGAGCAAAATAGGAGCAGTTGGAGAAAAATCTTGAAAAATTCCTCTTGGAGCAAACTAATCCTGACTATATGAAAAGCAGGGAGATTTCATCTTGTTTTAATTTCAGCATACTATGAATAAACAACAAAATATTTATGAAGAATGGGCAGGCAAAAGGGATCAGAATATTTTCAAACAATGAATGCCTTTATTCAAACCTACTGTCATGTCAAACAAGGGTCTCACTTGGTGATAAGCAATGCGAGGACAAAATGCTTTAGGGCCTTGAAAAATAATGTTAGATGACATTCACTCAAATCCACCTTTCTAGGTACCTCAAGAGTGACAGCTAGCATAACAGGCCACCAATACATGTTTTACTAGGCTCTGTTATGTCTCCTAATTTAATCCTGCTTTCCAGTGATCAAAATATCCTCCTCCACTGCAGCAGCATTTTCTACAACGCACTTCTAAAGTGCTCAAGAGCATCAAACTCTAAGATGTGAAGCGATAAGTTATGAAATCTAAGCTAAGTGTCATATCTGTGCTTTTATGAGGATGGTTTTGAAGGTGTGTTATAGGTATGCCAAGTGCAATTGAAGAGCTGTTTTCATTGGGAAGGATCGGCAGGATCAGTAGAAGTAGAGGGTGAAGGTGAAGGAGGGAAGACCAGCCCAAGCCTTTCTGTAAGTTTGGTTTTGTTCAAAACAAATTGGTCCCAATTTCCTCACTCCCCTTGAAATATTTCCCTTCTTTTCTGCTTTAATATTGAAATGTTTACTGTAAGCTGAACTTCTGATACAAATTTTGAGTTTTTAGGGGACTGGAGAAAAGAGACTCACGAGTAAGCTCTAAGTAAAAAAATCTTGTGATCACATAGAAACCTAATGGTAGGTGCAGGGCTGAGCCTGAACAGATATCTAGTGATAATAAATGAATACAAGACCTATTTTTCAGATCTTGCTATGAACATTAACTGATTAATGTGCATAGCCATTTCCTGATATAAAAAGGTATCACTGCAGTTGTTCACATCTGGGGAAATCAAGGATTTAAATACATTGGGGGTTGGACTAGATGATCTCCAGAGGTCAACCAATTCTCCAACCCTACCAATTCTGTGATTCTGTGATAACTAGGAAAGAGATAAGGTATTAAACACCCAAAAGAGTTACTCTTTCTAGATCCAAGGCTACATAGGTTCTACGAAGTAGTGGGAGTTGTGTCTTCAGGTGAAGTATTTCCTATATATGTATGTATATGTGTGTGTACATATATATATTAAAAAAAAAAATACACCAGCAATAAATTTTAAGAGGCATAAAAAGTCTTCTGCTTTCCATGACCTTCCAGCTTCTATCATCAAAGGTCACCTGTGAGATTATAAGTAAATTCTGGACTCTGTGAGGGGGATAGTGGTGCTGTTGCCAATTGCTTTGACTCGCATTATCAGGCATGGTACTGCCAATCACTGTGCTGATGCCTGTCAGGTTTCTGCTGCTGCCAAGCAGAATGTAAAATTGACAGGGAATATTACAGCGCTCGTCAAATGCCGTGAGATACCTCTGTCTTGGGGAAAGCACGCACCTGTGGTTGCAGACAAGGACCAGGACTCAGGAACACTCTGTTGTTCCCTTTATAATTTTTTGAAGCTTATTTATTTTAAAAATTAAGTGTGCAGTTCACCCATATTGAGATTCTGATTATGAAATGGATATTTCCACAGATTGAGCTAGCATTAAGTATTTTTTCAATGCAAGGCTTATGCAAAGATGTGAAATAAAACCAGAATGGGATTAAATTTTTGACAGTGGAAACAATACTCATTAATTCTGTAGTCTAAAGTTGAGAAGTTGATCTGTATCTTTTTATAATATGTACCGTGGTCAGTTCCAAAAATCTGTCTGTGTGTTTCTTTTCCATTTGACATGGTTTCTCTCAAATTTCAGGAAATTCTTTTCCACCTATTGGTGTATACTTAGGTTTTTCTGCATTGAACCAGGTTTTATATTTGTACAGCCATCTATAGAGTGGTTCATTAATCATCTATAAAATGTAGGCTTTCGCAAATGTAAAATGCACAAAAACTACAGTGAGCTGGACTTGTGGATTTCTGATAAGACAATAACATGAAAAAAATACTTTGCCATTACAACCTGACACTATGTTTTCTGTAGAGCAGAAAAGACTCATGAATACGTTTCAGAGAAGTCAATAGCTTCTGCAGCTATAGAGAATTATTTAATTAAATCTGGAAGCTTTTGAGGAAGTCATAAAAATGAGGTTAATATGTCAGACTAATAAATTCTATATAATTAAGTTCCCCAAATATAGAAATTTCAGAACACGATGCTAAACATATCACAGTAGGGAGATCAATTTATTCAATCTTAACATTGTTGCATTGTCTCCAGGAGCTTCCATTGGTGTCACAAGATTATTATGACAGCACCATTAAATCCCATTCAAATGAATGGCAAATTAGTGTCATGATGGTAACAGCTGCAGCTAAGAGCTGCTGTCTATGATCAGTAGTTATTTTCAAAAATGTCGATATTTTGCTGGTACAATAATTATATTTTCTCTTTATACATGTATACAATGCAATGAAGAAACCTGGATTTTCAAGGCACAGTAAAAAACAACGCAGCAAAATGTAAAATCTATGGTGATGTTATTCCACAAAATCTTCACCATTCCAGGTCCATTTGTAATATTTTTTTCTGAGTGTGAAAAAAGCCTTGGGTGAACAGATATATTGGTAGATTTTAGCACCATCAATTGATAACTTGTATGTTATTATCTCCATTTGCTCTTATTTCCATCTTCCCCATTCACAGAGGACAGATCATAAAAGACAAGCACAGCAGCCATAGTGATGGTAGGATGGAGATGATACCAATGGCAAGTAGAAATGAATTTAATGACTTAGAGTACTCTGAGCTTCTTCTTTGATACCTGTCCACCGCTGATCACCGTCCATCCTTAGTTGTAGCTATACAGCACATCTCCATCTGCCTTTTCATGTGCTGCTGTACTGTTTCAAGAGAGCATGTCTGTTAAAAGTACTCATCTCCTAGCATTACATACCACAGTTTTTCTTAAATCGTAATGGATTCAATAATGACTTTAGGATTTGAAACTTTAAACAGGCTTTCTCTTATATATTAAAAATTGAGATCACTGCAGATTTGTGAAGAAACATATTTAGATTTATGGTTATATATTTCACATGTATTCTTTTATTTCATAACAACTGAAAATATTTCATTGATAATATCAAAAAGAAAGTTGAGAGTTCTTTATGCAAAGACCCATGTCTGAAACATATCCATCCTTATCAAAAATATAATTCTACAATGCTTTCCAGGGAAGATTTAGATTAGTATGCATCTATCAGGACCAAAATAAAAGGCTAGATATATTTAATACTTTAAGCTCTAGGCTGGGGATGTTGCAGAGTGGTTATTTTGAAATCCATGTTGGTTTATGATTAATAGTATAAGTAACTTTCTCAGTGTGATCACAATTTTATGGTTTTTTAGTGGTGTTTAAGCTGAATGGCTGTTTTTCTTCATAATGAAGATTTCAACTTTTAATTTAAATATTTGGAATTACTTACTGGTTGTGTAAACAATTCACATTCTGACCTAAAGGATTTTGACATCATAATAGTTCAGTAAAGTGCACTGTTATGTGCACTTTACTGCACTATTAAGGTGGCAATGCCACTTTACTCCTTGTGAACATGGTATGGCCCATCACTCATCACCTGTATATATCCTTTCTCACACAATCCGACCTTCTACAGTATTTCTCGTTCCTGCACTTCAAATAGTTCAGATTGCTGAGACTTAGGAGGTCAATTCATTCATTCCTTCTGCTTCCTTTGGGCATGTTAATGGCCACTGTACTCTTAGGAGAAAACCTGTAATTTGAGACTTACAGTCATATTCCTGGGCATTTGGGAACAACAGCTCTTATGCGCAAATGGAAAGTAAGAGCCTGTTATAAACAAATTAAATGCTGTTTTTAAAAATACAAATATTATTATCTGCCAAAATTATGCCAATCACAGGGAACCAGTTGGTGGTAGAAAGTACAATACGTGTTCTAAATAGGTATACTGTGCATCTCTCATGAAAGTGTTTGATGAAAAGGCGGTTTGTCTGGGATACCTAGATTGAGTTTCTTGTAAGGCAGCTGTTTTAGAGGATACAAGCTATTTCTCTCAGCCACCTGTTTCCTTTTATTGTGTTAGCACTTCAGTTTGTTGGGCCAGCCCATGTGAAGAGATAAGGCAGAGTTGCTGTATTTTGTTTATAATGGCATACTTGTTCATGCTTTTAAATACTAGTGGAAGGACTTCAGCAGGGTAATCCCACGTGAATTGGATGAAGCAGCTGCTGTTAGTATTAATTTCAGCTACTTGTGGTTTTGTGCCTTGGCACACCACCATGTCTTTTTTACTTGCCTTGACACAAGAAGAAAGTTAAACTAATTTTATCTTTTTAAACTGCTGCAGAGCCAAAGAGGGGGAAAAAAATCTACACTTTACAATAGAGAAGTATTCATCAAGGGTCTTCATGCCCTGTCATTGCTTGTCCTTGTGTGGTCCTTTGCACAAAACCAGTCTGTTTATTTTTCTTCTGTTTTGATATATTTTTCCTCTCAGGCTGCCTCTCAGGTGAATTCTTATATAAGGTATATCGTAAGAGCAAAGCAAGTGCCCATTGGGAGAGATGGGTTTGTTGATTGTGACAAAGGAGTTCGAAACACCACAAAAATATTAGTGTACCTGCAAGCAGAAAGTATTTTTAATTGTTGGTAACTTAAAGTATGCTTGGCAATATTCAGAAATACCACCAAATCATGAGACAGTGAGGTATATAAACTATATTTCCTTTTTTGTAGGAATATTAAGAAACATTATTGATGAAGTGTTGTAAGGAAAAAGAATTGCTAAGAGTAAAATAACATTCAGATTCCAGTGAAAATAGTCCTGCCATTTACATCATAAATTCATTATACAGAAAAAAGTGTTAACTATTTATTGAAATGTCATTTACATAATTTCACCCAAAAAGAACCCCAAACAAACAAAATTTGGGCATTTAAAAATAAGAATGTGGCAGCATGATTGTACATTTTATAAGAATACTTGCCTATCGACACTTGCAATGTCTTCTGAAGGAATTTATATTTATTACCTTAAAAAAAATTTCCTCCCAAAATAAATAAACAAAAGAGTCATTGATTTTTCTCATACTATTTTTAATGTTTTAAAAATCCCAAAGAACTTCACTCTACTGCTTATGATTCTTGATGAAATTGTGCAAACACAGCCAGTTTGATGCTATTTTTTTGTTTACAGTATTGCTGTGTTGTTTTGGTTAGCAGAATGGAAAACAGCACAGTTAGACTACAAGTAAAATGTTTTATTCTTAGTTTGTTTCATCAATAAAAGCTGACATTTTTGCAAGAAAGATGTTATACTATTGGAATTAACTCTTAGTAAATTGTAAATAATTGTATTATATTGGTATGTTATCATGAAGATTAGAAATCATTTCCTACAGAATCATGTTCTTGCTTTCTCAGCACTGTTTCAATTGAAAGGAATTTGAATGAAGTGCATCTCATTACTAACACAAAGTAGATGGAGCTTGAATAATTTTTATATTTATTTTCCATAGATAGCTATTACATTTCTTATCCTATCCATCCAAATTTTATAAAATAAGTTGGTTTAACCCATTTTTTTGGAGAGAAGCAATGAATTTGTTTTTGCAGAATAATACATCTGAATATATTATAATATGCATAAAAATCTGTTAACACAGTTATTTATACAAAAAGTGTAGCTGCCTTACCTTTGATTTAATTTACATACTTTATTTGCCTTCTGACAAGTTCTTCCTTTGCCTTTTTTTATTTATGTGCCAAAAATATGTCTTTTCAGATAAGTCAACTAAAACTTTAATGTATTGTATATTTTAAAACTACATAAAATGTTTTATGCATTTGCTAGTTTTTTCCCACAAGCATTTGTTAAAGGTGATGCTATATCAAGATTAGACATGTTTTACCACTGATAACAGCATAATGACATTGTATTTCTTAAATATTATGAGCAAATAGATGTGTTCTATTTTAAAGCCTAAGCTGACATTTAGGTTGAATTATCAAGCATTAAAAAAAAAAAGGAAATTAAAAAAAAATATTACTTGAAGGTTAAAACTTTGTCAGCCTTTTTTTTTGAAATATAAGAATTCAAGCCCACACCCTGAGAAAGAATTTGATGAATTTAAGTATGTAAAAGATGTGAGCAACATAATTATTTTTCAATTCAAATGTGGAAAACAATAAAAGTTCCCCATATGTAGTTCATAGGCTGTAACTCACATCACTCAGCAGTAAAGCAATAACAAATAAAGTGTTGATACAAAGACCTCCAACTCTGGAAATATCAACTTAACCCTTGCTGGTCTGTCTCTGCACTTTGCTACTGTAAACATGGTTTGAATTTACATAAGCCACCATTCATATTCTTGTGAGCTCATAATATAAGTAGTGCAGAAAATCTCATTCACTTCCCTAAATTATGCTAGTCATTACAGATGATTCATGTAAGTATTAATCTCTTGGATGTGGCAAAAAGCTAGGGAGGAGAAACTATCATATCATTTGGAGTTAAGAACCTGCTGCACATCTCTAAGCTTTGCTTGAAATGCTTGCAGTAATTGGGTGTGCATTTCTTCACTTTCCTGCAATCCAAGTGGTAATATGGGTTTCTTTGTGATTTTCTTGTGCTAGAAAATAAAATTCCTGGATATATGCTGAAGTGATGACATGCCTGGGGCCAGGATGGTGTCATGCTGCATCACAGCAGCATGCAAGCTTGAGGAAAACATCTACAAATCTCTTTATTTTTTGTATCAGGGTTGTGTGATGAGGGGATAGACTAGGCAAGCAAATGCTTAAGTATTTGTCTCCTAAAAAAATTTCAGTGTAAATTGATTTATGTCTCTGAAGGCCAGGCTTGGAGATGCTGCCTGCCTCTTACCTTAGAAAATCTTGTCTCAAAAGAGACTCAAATGCTTTCAGGATTAGCTTTATAATTCTGTATATTTGGTGAGAAATACACCAAGATATAGGTCATTTACAGGTTTCTATAAATTTCCACATTTTTGGCTTTCTCATTCTTCTGCTTCACATGTGTAATATTCCTCTGAGCTGCTTCATCTTTTCACCTTCCAGGTCCAAAAAAAAAAGCCTAAGGGCGCATTTTTCAGATTCAAACAGCTGGAAATCATATAGGTATGGGTTAGAGCCATAGCCTTGCTGTCTGTACCTGGGAGCAAACTCATTCATGATGTTCTGCAGGATAACGTTACTGGTAAAAGATGGAAGAAATTAGCTACTGAAACCACTGATGCAGTTTCTATTTTGATGATGCTCTAATCTCTTTTCAGTCTTAGTAGCTGTGGATATGTTTAGTGCTTGGTCTTTCTTGGGTTGGAACAGTTCATGGCAGGGAGCAGGCTCTGCTGCATGATGGCTAGGCTCCAACAGGCTCAGGATACAGGGTAGGAGAAGCAGCAAGGCACAGCAGGGAGCAAACACGTAATTGGGCATTTCTCTGCCTGCTCAGAAAAGTAGAGAAAGACACACTAGAAAATATATTGCAGTCATTAGTCATATATATTAGGAGTTGGACATTTATACCTGATGTTCATTAATAGTTGATGGGTATATATAATATATTGCTGGATAATTATATTTAAAAAGCTTTAAAATATTCTCCTTTTTTTTTTTTTTTTTTTTTGAAGGACAGTAGTGCCATAAAAACATTCGTTTTGCTAGTAGCAAATGTAAACTATACCCTCTTTAAAATCGGCCTCTAAATCTACCTTTTAGTTAGTGGTTTTGTAAAACTGGCAATCCTGCCATATTCTGGACCCTGCATTAGTTTAGGAATACTCCAGCTTCAGGTTAGAAGATGAAGGAACATGAAGTTGGGGATTATTGCAAAAAGAAATGTAATTTATACTGCTATAAATAGTGCTCTGAAGAATCAGATGTGTAAGCAGGTAGTTTCTGGGTGGTTTGCCATTGAATACAGAAAAAGCTCAGAACATGCCCATTTGTCACAAAAGACCCTCAGGAATGGCATGTTCATAGAAAATGTGCTACTGAACTGATAGGGCAGACCTTTTCAGGTAGATATCAGTTTTACCTTTAAGCAATCACCTCCCAAATATCTTCAGTATTTGAATACTTTGTGTCTCAAATTTCAAAGCAGAATGAAGATATTCATTGTAGTTTTTACTTAAGCCAGCTCATACTATTTTCTCACATTTCCTTCTGACACTGCATTCAGACTCGGTTTTGAATGCCATAAAGTTTACTTGTGAGAGCTTTTAGCTTAATTTTATGGATTATATGATATTCTTCACTATGAAGTTTTAAAAGATACAAAAGAAAAAACCTTGCTCAAATGTAGAAGTTATTTTTGCAGTAACGTATGTCATGATTTTTAAACATTCAGGCCTTTAAACTTTTTTTTTTTTTTTTTTTATAGTGTATGTTCTTGCCAATCCCAGCACAGTTCTACAAAGTAAAATATTTGGCAGTGAATTCATATTAACAGATGGAACAAGAAATTAACACGTTTTTGCTTCGCTAATTCACAGTTCTTTTAATACGCTAATTCTAAATCACCTGTTCTGACTTTGACAGGCTACAGACACCTGTTTGGGGTAATATTCCACAGTTAATTATTACATGAGAAACTCAGTTTCCAACAAAAGGGTTTCTGTGTGAAATTGTCATAGTTAACAAATTAGTAATACTAACTTTATACAAAAATAGCTTGCAGTTTTAATTTACATGTACTTAACCTTGCCTGGAGAACTAGAAGCAGTGGCATTGCACGGTGGGCTGCCTTCTAACCCAGCATACTGGTGAGCTGGTGCCTCCATCCATTACCCACCAGAGCTGTAAAGTTTCGAGTGCAAGTTCTGGTCCTAGTAGCAGAGTAAATTTTACCACACAGTGAGGAGCACAGTGTTTCTCACTAAAAATCAAAGGAAGAGGGGAAGAAGTTTTTTCTGAGGAGAAAACTGGGAGTAATTTCCAGCTCATCAGCTTGGTGCAGTTTAGAGTCAGAGTAAGGAAAAAAAAGTCTTTTTTTGAAATGATAGCCCTGCTGCAACCTAAAGACATTACAGGAGCTGTTACACTTGGAGTTTTTGCTGTTTACGTCTATAAATCGGATATAGCGATTTAGAATTGAGCTTCTTTGTAGGATGTAATGTTTAAATATTGCCCCAAAAGCTGGCAGTGGATAATTTAATCCTATATCATTGGATGTATGAGCTTTTTTTTAATGTATCTGTGCCTGTCGGGAAAAAAAATACATGTTTTGTGGTTGCCTTTTTAGAAGTTTATTACACTTCTGTCATAATGAGTCATCATGTTCATATGGGAAAGGGGGGAAGGGAGGAGAAAAGAAACTATTCCATCTCACTGCTCTTCTCTGCTTTCTCTCTTGACATAAAAGAGGTGATGCAGCCCCCATCCTCTGTCCCAGCTGTGCAACAGTGTGGAGGACAAGTAGAGTCTGTAGCAGCAACAACTTGATGATAATGGTGGAAAAAACCCAAATCAGACATGGGAATGAGGAGATAAACAGTGTTGTCCAGTGCAATAGGAGAAGAAAAAAAGGTTCAAGATGTGACAGAAAGGATAGAGATAGGCTGAAAACAAGTGCATTTTACCACAAACTACCAGCAGCACTGGTACTACTATGATCTCTTCCTATTCTGTCTGACCATCTTTAAGTCTTAAAACATAAAATTAGTCTTAAGATCCTTGCTCATCTTCCTTTGAGCCTTCTTTAATTTATCTCCAACTGTTTTATCAGTAGTTTACTGATGTTGATGTTTTATTTCTCAACTGTAGCATATGACTCAACGAATCTCCTTTGTTCTCTCTGCTTTTTATCTTTCCTTTCTTCTGTCATTTTCCCACCTTTACATTCTTCCTTCCATTTTTATAATGTTCAACTCTCGTCAGATAATCTATTGCAAGCTGTTATACAAATCACACTGCCTTAAAAATATTGCTATGATAAGCTTTATGAAAATACTATAGTTCATAAGGAAAATGCAAAATTGATCATTGTTATTTGTATTTGCTTCGGTGTGCTTTCTTCAGGGATTTGAGGCAGCAAGAGTTTTGAGTTAACCTGGTGGACTCAAATATATGGGCTGCCTATTGTCATTTCTGAGCACCTGTGTGCTTACGAATGACAAGGTATTTTGCCACCAGGCCAAGCTGATCAGAGCTGTCTTTACTTTTCCTGTTCCCTGAGGAAAAGTAGTAGAACCTATCCTAAAAATTTTAATGTTTGTGTCCATGTCTGCTTGATAGCTTTTACCAGGATTATAAACATATGTAGCTGTTGGTAAGTCAGGGAGTGTTAAACAACCCTGGAGAAATGTTGTACAGGTTTACCAGTTATTGCAATGAGATTATGTGGGAATGTCAGTGGTCAGTGATGCCTTTGGCTGCTGAATCAACCTAAGTTCACTTACTCTTGCTGCGTTATTTCTTGTTCTCAGAAAACTGACTGACATGAAACTGTCAGATACCTGGTGTGAGGACAAACTGTAATCATATAACTCTTCTAACTAGAGATAGTAATTTTATATTGAAATATTTTTACAGGTACAATTCTCAGTACAAATGCCATAGTGTCTAAAATTCCTTTTAGTGGTAGCTACAGGAGTGTAACCACTCTTCAAACTGTAAAGCCTCAGACTCAGTGCTGTGTACTTTTTTAAAAAATATGTTAAATTATCTATTTGTAGTAATCTTCCACAGCTTGTCAGAGTGAGGAGGTTGAATATCCATTATGCAATTTCCGTTTTGCTTTCGGTAGGGCAAAAATTGTTCTATATACTGTGTCCCTCTGTGAACTGAGATGCCCTGCTAACTTTTAAGTGGAGCATAAGATAGTCCTTCCTACCACCAAAACTAGGGGTCTGCAGAAGATGGGTGAGTTAGGGCTGGCACTTGCACTGGAGGATAGCTTTTTGGTTTTTTTTGACTGTATTAGCATCAATAGCATTTTATTGCTAATGTCTGTGTCCTTAAATGACTTTTACTTAGTGTATGACAGTAATTTTCAGTTGTAGTTTCTGCATGCTGTTTTGTAAGACTTCGTTATTGCTTTAATCAGTTTCATTACACCTCAGTGTCTAGATCCTCTTCTTGTCAAAATATCATAGTAAGGCATTAACCAAGGAATGATATGAATCTTAAGGCAGTAGGATCTGGTATCGATACCCAGGGATTTCTGCTCTTCCACTTGTGTACTTGTGTGTTCCTCTCTTTTTTGTTTGGTTATTTATGCCTGACCTAAGCAGAACTCTGTCTAGTTAAAGCCATGTAAGACAATTTGCCTCTTCAGTTTACAATGTAATTTTCAAGAATAAGGATCAGCACATTTTGTCTATTCCTGCTTATCTGACCCTAGAAAGTGACAGGATATGGACCAGAGAAAAATAGGTATACCAGTGAATGGCACCTCATGAGCAATGCCTTTGCCCACTGTGGTTGGGAAATCGCTAAGAAGCTGGTTGTTATAAAAAGTGATTGATGCCTTCTCCTTTGACTATTATGTAATAGTTGAGAGAAATAGTCAAGTCTGGAAGAAGCTATTTTGTACTCCTATTAACTGGAGGATTTTCAGCAGATGTCTTAATAGTTGGAAATCAGCAATATGTGGATTTATTTGTATGCCATCTGAACCATTTGACTTGCCAGATGCATGTTGTTTAATAGCCTTTTGTACATAATTTTGAGAAGATAGATCAGTAAGATTTTCTTTTATTGTGCGAAATAACCCATTTTGTGGATAGCATTTCCTATTGTTGAATGCGTGTTGAAGAGACTAATCGGGTGCAGTCATTGCAGAGAAAAGAGAATATGCAAAATGCTAGACCATGCTTTGAGAGGCACAATAGAAACTTGTGATGAAGTCACTCTTTATATATTTTTATGTACATCACACATTTTTCTGCTCTTTGGATGTCTTTTGGTTGGCAGTGACATTTTATTTAGGTACTTAAAGCCACTTTACTGCTTCAGTGTTTAGACTGTTTCAGTCATTCTTATCTTGTTACTACCCTGATCAACATCATCATACACTAATAAGGTTTAAATTATTTGCAGACATTTCGATCCTCTATCTTAATGTGAAGATAGTTTCAGCTTTCTGTTGTTCTTGTATTAAATCATATTTGAACAGATAAGTGAAATCTGAGTTCTTACGTTGACCCACTGCCAATCACTGTATGATTTGGTGAATGTGAAATACAAGTACGCTTTGATTAATTACTAAGAACAAGCATGATTTATTGATTTTTACTTTGATTACCCTTCAGTATGTCAATGATATACATAAATACCTCTGGTCATTTGGCTATGTGTATGTTTAAAATATTATATTGCTGTACTTGCTATTCAGCATGAATAGTGCTTCATTCAAAATTATTCACTGATATCAGTGGTAATTCCTATCATGATGTAATAGATTCTGGGAATGAGTCTTGTATAGCAAAGATAGTGATCAGCAAGAGAAAGAATCTGAAAGTTGTCAGATTAGGCTAATATTAAGATTTCATAAAATGGAATTTATTGTTCAACTAACATCAGATACTACGACTGAACTATTTATGCACATGTGTATCAGTTGAAGTCCATGGAGAAGAGTGGCCAAATAAAGATCAAGAAGCTCATTCAGATTTTTAGAAAAGCTGCTACAGAGGTAGATGTAAATTGCATTAAAAAATATCTTCAAGGAAGATAAGATAATCAGACTGAAGGTGCCTCATTGCTCAAGTCATCAGAGAAAACTGCTGTCTACCAGCAACAAAGGTCCCATTTGAATCTAGACGCAGGAATGTGTAGGATGCACATGCAGCAACTCCAGCCACCAGATGGTAGACTCTGCTTACTGGTTAAGTCAGCCCTAGTGTCTGGTCACCAGTTGGCAGAAATAGCAGTAGACAAATTACATCACCTTAGAATCAAAAAGCACAGTATCACTCCTGTATTTTGATACAAGTATAACGCTTCTTTCAAATTTCTGTTAAAACAAAAAATGACCAAATTCCTGTCAGTATTACACAGCATCTATAAATATTCTCAGATGTAGGCCGAGAAGGAAAATATATTTTTATTAGGCTGTTTATTATGTGAGTGAAATTAGCAAGAGACAGTTGGCGTAGAAAATTAATGAACTAGAGTTTCATGGCTGGAATTTACTCCAACCTGCCTTATGTTACCAGTAAAATTTGTTTGGGGAACCTCAACATACTCTTTAAGAGACATTTGTCCATTTTGCCAAATGATCACACAACTAAGCACATTGTAATGGCATTCTCTGCTAGATTTTAAATTTTTCTTTCACTGTGTGGAGACAAAATATAGTGAAAACCACAAATGTTTGTATTTATAGAAGACATTTTTTCAAAGTCTGTGAATCATTTGCCTCTGTGGGAAATACATATATATGGTCTAGAGTCATATTAAATATTTCAAAAAAAGCCAGCAAGGACTAATTGGACAAAATCTCAATGATTTTGTGCCTAGTAAGGTATGAACTGTAAAAGACAGCTGAAAGCATTGGGCTTTGCAAAGAGAATGGAAACCATCTGTCAGAAATACTTTCCACAGATTATACTTGGTCCAGCTATTAATTAAGTGATTTTGCACTACTGCTTTCAACAGACCAGATCCTTCATCACTGGAAGCAAACGTCTGACCTTTCAAGTCTAAGAAAGATGGTTATATACTATCTCCTAACAGTGAATGAAGGAAAGAGATAGAAGGGTCATCCCTTATATATGGATGTACTTAGTTGATCTCAATGGCAAGGTTACAATGTTGGAGCTGTAATGGATTTTTATTTTACAATCTTTGGGATAGCAAACATTCACATTTGATTCCGAGGTGTGTGCTGCCACTTCCAGTGCCATGAGAACTTGGGCAGACAGAAGCTGACATCCTTCTGAGCTACCTGAGGCAGTGTGACTGTGGACCACCACCATCTGGCTTGACTTTACCAGCGGGTTTTCAGCAGTCTAAGAGGCTCATCCAAGTCTCATTTGAATTAATGGGACTTTTCTGCTGTATTTGGTAGGATTTATTTCTGGCCTCATTTTATTCAATGCCACTAGCCTGAGTGCTATCCTCTCTTGTAACACATCATGGTGAGAATTTACCTCAGCGCTTCTGGTGGACCTTTGTAGGTGGAAAATGGAGAACAAATTGATGATAGAAAACCAAAGATGACTTCTTGCTTTTTATTCTTTTTCACAGTAATGTATAGTCCATGTCTAATTTCCACTGCTGTCCACATCTAATTGTGAATGAGGGTTTGTCACAGCGTTGACACTCATTCACCCATTGGCCTTACTTTGTGCATTAGGTAGCAATATGCTTCTCTCTGCCTTCATTCTCCCTCACTCTGAGGCAGATGATGTGGTGAATGGCAATTTTCATGGTGAGCTGTGTAATAAAGGCTTTTCTGTTTCCTAACTTTAACACTCCTTAATTATTACAAGGGACTGAGAATATTTGCAGTTAAGAGGTTCAGTGGAAGGCAAGCATCCTTACATATCTTTGTTGACACTATTTAGTTCTGATCTTTCAGCATCCCATGGTAGCTCATGCTGCCCTATGCTATTTTGTCTTCCAGTTCATTGGACAAATAAGCTGTGTCCTAGGGCCAAAATCTGAAAACATGAAGTGCAGATCCCTGGAGTAGGCCCTTGACTCAGAGAAAAAAAATACCAAGTTTCACCTAATCTTCTTTGGTATGAAAAATTCAGCTGGACATCTCATAAGAAAATGCCTGTTATGACCTCTGGTACTTTCTTCTAAAGTCAGACTATGGCATAAATGTCCATCTTGTGATAAGTTTCTTTTTCTGCTTCTTATTCTGAATGTTCCAGGAAGCATTATCAAGAGCTGTACAAAATTGAATGACTGATTTGTTCAAAGCTAATTGAAAATTCTTAAACCTATTAAAAAATCTGTTCTGGATGCTGTTAAGCTTTTTGTTGAATCCATATTTTTCAGCTTTAAGCCCATGAATCAGAATGAAACTTGAGTTCAGACAGTTGCAGTGTGCAGGGGGACACTCTTGCCTTATTGCCGTGAAGCTCTGAACCATGCAGCCAAGCTGTTATGTAGGAAAAGCCAACTGAGGGTGTTACATAGTCACAACAGATTATTTACTCTCAAGACTAATTGGGGAACTACATAATAATGTGGAGAAATTAACCTAGTTTTAGGTGTTTCAGCTGACTTTCCGGAGGCAGCAGCAATTTCTCGCTGCTATAACTGAATCTTCTCAAGAATCCAAGCTTGCTCAGGTATTGCTTTATATACGTGTATATACATAGATGTATACAACTACAGCCACAAAGTAAATGGTATGATTTGGCACAACAACAGTAGTCCCTCTTTCACGGGACTCCCTCTGTCTGAGACTCTGGTGAACACAAAATTTCAGCATAAGACCTCTTCCTATGTTGGTCTCATTTCATGCATCTTTGTGCAAACTATTGCTTCTTTATACATAGTACATAGTAACTTCAGATATTTGGTTGCTTTTTTTTTAATATCTGTATATGTGACTGTAGCCTGGAAGGCTGTTAAAAGGGTTTGTCTTTCCTATGCAATCCACCTATAGCAAATGATTCATTTAAGTAAATTTGCTGCTAGCTGAAACATTTACAGTTTTCAAAATCACAACAGTGCCAAGAAAATGAGGGTGATTGAGATGACATATCAAACTGAGAAAAGACAATAAACATAAATAACGGTTGGTTAATCTGGGGTATTTTTTTCCCATTTTCTTTTGTAATTCTGACTACATATACCTAAGATTCATTTAAATATGTTTCAATTCTCCTTTTAGTGTGTACCATGACACTGTATAAATATGTGGGTTTGAAGCCATTTAGTGCTCCAACAAAGTAGCAGGGCATTAGATTTTCATTCATTCATATGAAAACAATTAGGAGAAAATGCCACTTATCTTAAATAATATTTGTCAGATTTTCTTCATCAAACTTGGTAAATACATATCTTCTGACATGTTGATGTATAATAATCAGTCTAGGGTAAACCTAAGTGACTGGGCTTTGGCCCGTGAATAGCTTCTGTTGCTCTTTGACATTAAAATGTTGTGTTGAGTTTTTTTGAAAAATATAATGAATATTCAAAAATTATTCTCCATTGTACCCAGAGTAGGTCAAGTGTTATAACATCAAGAGAATACTTAGTATGCAATCTAGAGGCTTCATAAATGTCTCTGAGTTGGTTTGTTTTTTGTTTTGTTTTTTTTTTTTGCATTGTATATGCATAGTATATGCTTTGGAACTTGTCAATAGGAAACATAAATTAATTGTCAATTTTGATTTGAATGGACAACTATTTAAAATGGAGATATCCTACTTGTCTCCACAGATTCTTTGCATGCTTAGGTAGTAATAAGCATTCACCCTTTTTTCCCTGAAAACTTCCTTTGAACTTAGTTCCTATAGTATTACAGTTTTTCCATCTCCTATTTTTGTGCTGCACAGTCGAGTCATAAATAAAACATTCACTGCTACCACCTGAAGACATGCATCCATTTATTAAGTGATGATGCTACATGGGACATCATCAGGATTGCTGTTTATAAACTTTTGACATTCAGAATTTAGGATGATTTGCTAACATCCCTATAGTGCTTTTTTAAAAGAGATCTAGCAGGTGAATTTGCAATATTGCCCAGCAGTGATTCCAGTATCTGGAAAATACTTTATGTAGTCATAGATTCCTGATTCAACCATTTGTTTGCGATTTCTTTTGACTGAGCTGTGGAAATGTGGATGTAGGTTATGGCTCACCTGTTCAGCTACTTTAGTCTTCAGAAAAATACCTTAATATCCTAAGTTAAATTGTGCAAATTGACACTAAATGGAAAAATCGATTCAAGTTATTTGATTCCATCTCTCTTTCTGTTGAAGAAAGAAAAATTAATAGAAGTAACAGGAATGGAAATGGAAGAGAAGAAACAGCAGGAATGCAGTTATAGATGAGGATGGAGGTGGAGTCAGTTGTTTTAATAATTGTTTTCTGTGTATGCATGGAGTTAGTCTTACATAGCCTGTTTTAACTTTCATTTTTCCTTTGTTGTGTCTTTGCGGGGCTGGGAGGGAAGTTTGCGTATGCATCTAAATTTAAAAAAGTCTTTCTGGGCACACAGCAGCACAGTGGTGTCTACTGAGGGTGTGAAGTAGCTGGTGTCCTGCAGGTCAGGGTAGGTGATGCTTGCCCTACTCAAATCATTCTTTTAGCTCCAGGGAAAGCCAGATTTACCACATGTGTGCAGATGATGAGTCTATGATTCTTTTCTGTGATTCTAAGGTTATAGTACATGTGTGCAATAGACCTTGTGCTCCTGAAAAATGAAGAAAAGGTCTGTCATCTGCTCAGAATAACCGGTCTATTTAGCCATGTTAGACTCGAAGCTTTCTTGAGACTCTAAGATTCTCAAATTTCCTGCAGGAGAAGGATTTCAAGGAGTTACCAACCAACCAGAAATTCTTATTAATGACATGTAAACTGTGGGATAAATATTGAAACAGAGCCTGCATTGACTTTGACTCCCTCCCCAAGCTCTCTCCAGCCACCTGAACCCTATGCTTGAGGATCTTTTGTTCTTTAGGTGCGACACTGTGATCCTCTCCAGAAGACAGCCTTCATTCTAGTGGTTTTGCCCGGTGTTCATAGGAAACGCAGTTATAAAAGACAGGATGTAAATACAAATTTTGTTTTGTTTAGGATGATTACCCAGATTTAACTTACACTGTAGCTATATCACTGCAAGTCTATCAAAAATTTATGACTGCCAGAGAGGCTACCCATGTTTTGGATTATTTTAGATAAGTTTTCTGAAAATTAGGCATACTTTCAGGTCCCCACATAAACATACAATGCTTCTCAGAGAAAAGGTAAGCATGGAAGAGCATAGTAATGAAGACAACTAAAGTTTCAAAGACCCAATTCAACTTTTCCGATTCATTTGAAACAAAGAGTGAGCTCAACAGCATCTGTGTTTTAATAAAGGCTATAATACTAATGAAAGCTCCAGAATTTCTAAAAAATAAGAAGGTTAATATAGTATCTGGAGTCTGGCCTCAGGTCTAAATTGTGATTCTAATGTTAATCATTATGAGACACAGCTTCACACCTCATAAATCCAGTCAGCCTGTTTCTACTACCCAGTGCAATATTTAAATAAAAAGCAGTTTCACAAAGACATGCATGACTATAGATTCCTTTTTTCACTTTTTTGAATTATGTTGCTGTTTTGTACAAAACACCTTTCATAAGCTGTCTGCCAGAAAGCTCTAAAAATAATAGCACAGACGCTTGCAACAACAAATTGGCTACCTCACTTTCAGAGAATCAAATGTTCAAATGAAAAGGTTTTTGCTTCCAAATATTTGAGGCATACCTTGAATACGTTACCAGACTCAAGTGTAGAGGTTACAAAAAGAAAATGGAAGATAGAAAAGTTGTTTACTTTCATTGTGATTTCCATTTTTTGAAATAAGATATATTGAAATTAAGGGTGAAAAGGGACAACTTGACATGGTCAGTAATTGCCCATAGATGTGGCTTAAAAAGAAGTCTGTGGGTTTTATCTTGAAATTGTACTCTCCATGTAATCTATATGGATACATGACGTGCATACATGCACTTGTATTGTCTGTCTCACATTTGATGGGTTCAGGTTCATCCCATCTCCAGAAATGAGCAAAAAATTTACGTGGAAAGTGCAGAACTCATCTATGAACATCTAGGCAATGATGGAGTTCCTACCTAGTTATTTCCTACAGCTGGAGTGCCTCTAATGGGATCAGAGCAGCATCAGGTTTGTATGATTTGCAAATAACACGAGCTGCTTTATTTTCTTAGTAGCTGAGAAAGAACAGTTCCTTCTTTGTCATGTGTTCAAAGCTAGGGTAAATTTTGGGAAGTTCAGACATTTGAGGAAATGATAAGATTTCTGCTTATGTGGCACCATGCATACTGTATACATGTGTGAGTAAGTAGTGCTACCAAGGTCAGTAAAAATATTTGTGAATATTCTTAAAGGTACAAATGTGATACACTCTTGCCAGTGATGAATAAAAAAAAGCCACCTAACCAAAACCCAAACCAAATCAAAACAGAAAAAAGCCAAATGAAACACTCAAACATGAGCACCTCTTCAAAATACTTTTGTTTTTTGACCAAACCTAGGAAAACATCTAAGTATATATATATCTTTTCTTACTCATGGCTACCATGTCCAGTCTCTTCAAGTGGGATGTGATGACATATTTGTGTATTCATGAGCTCATTTTTCATAAGCTGCTCACTTATGGTGTTTGCAAGTTATGTGGCCTGCTTTTCTCTCAGAACTAGAAAAAAGAACAGCTGAGAACTGAGAAAAACTATGCAATCTTTTTTTAAAAATTCGTTTCTGAAACTGGGTTTTTATAGTTTCCCCCAAACTTCCTGGGACGAGTTCTTCCCGCTCTTGATATCATAAGTGATAAAATGCAAATGTCAAACATTATTAGTCCTGTAGCATGAGTAATAATTTTGGGGTTTGCTAAGCAGTTTATATAGGAAAATCTGGAACATTTCCAGTCATCTTCACTATCATTTACTCCTTAAAACCCAGGACAGACATTTAAACTGAAAAAAATTATATCTTGTGTGCAGATGCACATGTAGCACCATCAGATGAATAGTTATAGTCTTGAACTGGAGTCGCTATCAAATAGACTCTGTGTAATTAAATAAGAAAGAATTTTAACAAAAAAATAAATCTTGGGTGCTCCTTTGTGATAGAGGAGTGAGCTGCAGAAGGAGAAAAGTCCAAATTAGCATGATTAGCTGTTGATTTTAATGAGAAATTTCCAACACCTCTAATTTGATTTTTTTTTCTTAAACAAATACATTTGACAGTGATGTTGTTTGTTGTTTAAGATACCTCCCAGCATCATTTTTAATGTCATTACAATATGCAGGCTCTGCTGTTTGGCAAACTTAAAATACCAAACAGTTCATAAAAAACTGTGGCTCTTATGGCACTACAGATAGCAGCTTTTGTATTAGATTTGTACTACTTCAATACTGCCTTTTCTATATCTCAAGGCTGTTTCATGCATATGTTTAAGCTTAGGTACTCTCACAAACAAGCAGCCATAACATTTCAGTAACTTTGTTTTAAAAGAAAGACTTTTGAACATGCAGGAAATATTAGTACATCAAACAAAGTGAAAGACAAGGTAGTTTAACTTGTTGGTTTGTTTGCTGAAACTCTAAAGTAAATATACTGTATCTAAAAGTGTTCCATTTTTATCTGCCTGCTGCAGTAATGGCTGTGTTACTTGAGGGCTTACACTTCAATAATTGATCAGGGTTTGTATAGCACCAGCTAAGAGCAAAAATAAGAGTGTTGCTTTGAACAAACTGCTGCAATGTTATAGCATTAGGCACAGAAACAAGATTCTGGAAATATAGATATATAAAAAACAGGAAAAAGATGGATAAGTTGCAGTGGTAAATACTGCTTCAGGCTAGAAAGTAATGAGAATTTTTCCATAGAGAGTTTTGACCTGCTATTCAAAAATTGTTTCTTGTCTTAATAAATCCTAAAAGTGTAATTTACTTGCAAAAGGGAAAGAACAAAGGCACAAAAATTCTTTTGATAACAACACTTGTTAAGGTTGATAAGTTGGGTTTCAAATGTGTGAAGAAAAATGTGTGACAGTTTGTTTTAAGGTGACAACCTAAATGTTCAGATACTTCCATCTTGTGCTGTTTATAAAGCAGTATACTAGTAAATGCTTTACACATGTATATTAGAAGTGGAAACAATAGCTAAAACATCTTGCCATCAAATTTTGCAAAAACTGTAGTGTCTGTTTATGAATTTGCAAAATCTTTCATTTGCTTTATCTATTAAAGTAAGTTTATTTCAGAACATGATCAATATAAATCAAAATTGCATGTATTAATATTGCTTTCTTTTTGGCAACAAATTGATTTGAGCCTTCATTTTGACATTATTTTCCATTGGTTTCAAGGTTTTATATTGTCTTCTGTAGACCCAATTTTACTACTAAATGAAAGAAACATATTTACTATGCTGCTAATATTAGTGTTGAATTGAAAAAGTGTGAGAAATTCTCAATGAAAAATGAAAATGCCATCTTTAATCTGTTCTTCACAGAGCAGCTTCCTCCCAAGTGGATAATTTTGAGTAGTATAGGTGTCATAATGTCTTTTGACTTTATGATTTGTCAAGTATTTGAAAATTAATGGCTAAGTGATGGGAAATTTAATTTATATACAATTCAGTGTTGTTATCTCAAACTAAGGGTTCATCAATATACACAAAGGAAACAGGCGAAGAAACTGTATTTGAAGGCACTTCATGTACCTGATATAGCCATTGAAGTCATAGAATCATAAAATAGTCAGGGTTGGAAAGGACCTTAAGTCTTTCGTTATTTTCAAATGTATTCATGAATAAATATTGTGGTGTTTGATTACTACAGCTTCTCAAAAGAGAACTAAAGTTAAGAAACTAAAGTTTCTCAAAAACTAGGAAAAAGAACTTGGTAGTTACATCCTTCTCCTCCTCCCTTCATGTATAAAGATGTAAATAAGAAAGTATTAACTAGTTTCCAAGCAGTGTAGGGAGGGTTGTATGACATATGGTAGTTTGTTATTATTGAGTACTTCACATTATTACATGAATGTTGGTCTCAAACACATTTTTATATCAAAAAAAAAAAAAAGAATATTTCATGAACCTCTCACTATCTGACCATGGTAATTCCTAGGCACCACATAACATTGATATTATTTTCAAGCAGTGGTGCTTTCTGCTGAAGTAACTTGTGTGCTGAAAACAAAGCACAAAACCAAACAAAACCTTCTCTAGTGTTGTTTTGAAGTGACGCCACTTCAGTGGCATTTAGCAAAAAACCTGCTCAGATGGCAGAGAAGTTGCTCCAGCAGAATTTGATAAAAAGCCAATTGCATGGTATTAAGCTGTATTCCTATTGAGAATTTGTATTGACAATGTATTGCTTCTCGTAAGAAATACTACTTGGAAAAGTAATGGGAAAAATATGATGTTATTGTACAAATTCTAATAAACAGCACTTTCCTTCATTTTAATCCAACTGTATTCGTTATGGTTTTTCCATGTCTATCAAAGGAAGCAGAAAGTCCAGAAATGTTGGTTTTTCCTATAACGCCCTCTAAATGGATTCCTGTTCTGGAAAACCATGGTTTATCTTGTTAGATTTGTTACAGCAGGACTCCTAAGTGTGATGACACCCCTGTATTGTGTATATAACTATAAATAATTAAAAGATCACATGGAAATCCATATTTGACTCAATTATTGCTTTAAAACCACTTGAAGTTTGAAATATTCAAGGTTAAGATCTTGTTTTGTCTCATTTTTTCCTATTTCAAGTTGCCTCTAACAATATCAGGACTAAAATCAAGATGAATAGGGGAAACATCACTTGCCTTCTAGAAGGGAAAATGTTAGTATTTGGAGAATCAAAAAGAGATTTTACTTGTAGTGGACTGGAAATGCAGTTTGATGCATAGGTGGTCCCTGATAGGGAGCCCAGCTCTTCTCCTGTCTCTGGAACTCACCTGGGCAACCATTGGCATGTCCAGGAATTGTAACAGCAGCAGGTTTACCCTACAGTGCAAGAAACCTGTCCTTTGAGAAAAGGAAATTTCAGGATTTGTGGGCAAGAGCAAAGCTAATGTAAACAGATCTAATGACTTGCATCTGACATCATGCTGCCTCCACTAATAGGTAGCCATAGAAAAGAAAAAGGAGCCATCACCTGAGCCAGACAAAGTAGTCTTGAGGCACAGCCAGAGCAGGTGTGATTTTAGTGCTCTGTTTGGGATGCAGAGACAGAGACAGAGACAGAGACAGAGACAGAGACAGAGACAGAGGGACTGGACCTTTGGTAGGCTGCATCGCTACATGAGGTTGTAACAGCAAAAGGACATGATTTCTTCCAGAAATCATTTCTAATCTGCCAAGAATGGTGTAACAAACCTAGGAGATCTACAGGTCTGAGAATCTTCAACTTCTTTTGAAATTGTTCTGAAAAATGTGAAAAGTGAAAGGATTATAACATTGCAATTAAATAATTCTTAATAGGTATCTAAATTTCTTGTCACTGGGCACTGGATGGGGTATAATTGGTGGCATCTTTTAGAGCTATTTTTTCAGCTCCTTTGTGCATTTGGGTGGACATTGCTTTATGGGTCAATGTTGTTTCAAATTCTAAACTCTTACCAAAAGCACAAATGCTTTTGAAAAATAAAAACAGTTTATCCTCTTCATTGCAAAAGAAAACTCCAAAATATAGTTCTAGATTGCAGTTCCTCTGAATATGAGCCATGGATGTAACCTTGAGTGAGGATTCACTGTTTACAATTGTTATTATCAGACCCTCCTCAAGGCTGTACTATTGTGTTAGGCTGCAATAGGTTTTTAAGTAATATTTTTTTTCTATTAAACAATATAACGTTTAAGAGCTACATACAAATCAGGTACTTTTCTTGAAAGTTTTTGACATATTATACTATATTTTGCCTCTGAGGCCAGCCTTCTCCTAGAAGACAAAGAAATAAAACTTTTGATTTTGTGTAAAGAGGTTAAACAAAGGAATATCTAGCAACTGTGTTATATTTTTCCAATCTGTTCTTAAAGCAAAATGGAAGATTAAAATTCACCAGAAACTCTGAAAATGTGTGTAGCACACATTCTTTGCTATGATCCATCAATATTGCAAAGCATAAAGAGCAGGTGGCAAATGTTGTCAATGGAAAGTAGTATTTTTAAGTGGACTTCCTTAAAATTATGTACAATATCAATTAAAAAAGGTAAGCCTTTTAAATTATTAAAATCGATAGTCCTCTCGTACCATTGCAGTAGCTATCAAAGCCAAATTTTGTTGCATGACCTTTTGTCATAACAACACATCACACAAGCAAGAGTTGCATGCATAACATGGAAAATAAACCCAAACAACTATTACTACTATGTAGATAGCAACACATCACACAAGCAAGATTGCATGCATAACATGGGAAATGAAGACAAAGGAAAAACTTGTACATTAAAGATATCAGTTTTCTTAGCTGTGTACTTCCGCTATTTTGTTTTTTAAATCCTTTATTGTGGGGATAAATGCAAAGTTTGGAGAAAGGACACAGGGAAGCTTATCAGCAGAAAGAAAATAGAAAGAATGTAGAAGAAAAGGGAGAAGAAAAAGGATTAAGGGATATATGGCTAAAAAGAAAAGAAGGGGGAACAAGAAGAGTGCTTTCATACTGCCTCTTAGTCCATACCATACAGTAACCCACGGAAGAGGTTAATATGCACAGTTATATACTCTTATTCCTCAGCAGTAAGATGATGTTTCAAGTATGTAAATATTGAAGTTGTTTGGTTTTTTTTTTTTCTTCCCTAACCTGATTAGTAATGCTGGACCTAAGAGTTGACATATACATAGAGGTGAATTAAGAGGGAAGAGCTGGGAATGACTACTGGCATATATGACTGGAGAACTTGGGAAGGGCAAACGGAGAAATGGTCCTGGCTCTTTTGGATGTGGAGGGAGATCATGCAAGCAGGAGAAATCTTTGTGTTGTGTCAATATAGCATCTCTGGGTTTGGGGGTTTTACTATAATAAACACAGTAGGAAATAAGGCACAAACTCAGTATTTCAAACTGTCATTGTGGTTTGAATAAGGCACTCAGAAGTTAGGAAATATCAGATCATGCTCTGCTTTGCTCAGAGAACTCCTAGATCCTTCATTAAACAGAAAATAATCTTTGGGCTAAATCAGGGATTTGATTGTTTCTTCCATACTTTGAAACTGTATAAGGAATTAGTAAGGGAACTGCATGACAAAAGGCAATTTGGGATATGGAAAGGAGAGCAGAGACAGGCATCTCTCACAGCACTCAAATCAACTCTTTCCATCTACAATTCCTGCTTTTGTCTTTACTGTTTATCACTACCAATGTGCTCTTCATTGCCTGTATGTCTGACCTGAGATGCCAGGAAGCCGCAGCACAAATTCTGGTGGTTCGACCCTCTAACTGAAATCAGTGGGGATCTGACCCAAGAAAGTACCATCTAACACTATTCTGAAGAAAAAATAAATACTGAAACCAAACAGCTTCTTAATTTCTTGTAGTAGTTTTACTAAATTTATAGATTCTTCTGATCTTAATCTCTTTGTTCATGAAATTTCCCATTGTGGAGAATTCAACTGAAATGACACCCTCTTATATCTGATGGGTCTTGTAAAATGAATTAAGAACATAAACACTCAAGTTCTGCTCTGTGAATGCTGAAGAAAAACATGCAAATACCTTTATCATTCTGACTAGGACCTAAAACTGTGGTCTAATTAAAGAGAGAGATAATATAAAGCCCTGGATAGTTTTGCATCGAACCAATCATTTGTGCTCTGAATGAGGCAGGAGCCTATGAAAAATGTCTGTATGTGTTCATGTGATGAAAGAGCACTGAAACATATATGCATGTGGCGAAATGATAATGATCACAGTAATTATGCAAAATGAAATAATTTGCTTTCCAAACTTCATAATGTTTACAATAGCTTGCATATATATTTATAACATGCATGATAATATAATTTGTGTAATATTTAAAGTTACTTGCACATGCATGCATGAGTGTTCTGTCGTGAGGTTTCCATTTTTATAGAAAATTGGCCTTTGTTTTTTTTCTAAGGGGTTGTTTTGAGGATGTTCTTGGAGGAGGAAAGTGTCAGGCATCTCTATAGTTGAATCCATGAACTCGTTTAACAGGCACATTAAAAAACAATGTAAAATGTAGCAGGAACTATTTTCAAACAGCCATCGAATGCACTGAAGCAATTCACTGTTTATTTTTCTGGTTCCTACCTTCATTTTGCACAACAGCAACTGTATCAGTTCATCTGGTGCAACGTAAGTCCCACAGCAATCTTAAATTCAAAAAGGCCTTGCATTGAAACTACTGTAAAAGATCTGTATTTGACATAAGAGGGGCAGTATCGTGAAATCTTAGTGTTGTGTATGTTTTTTGAAAATTCCAGGACGTAGCATCAAAGTAACCATTCTGCATCTAGTACTATTTCACTTTGCTTCTTGCTCCCCCCATCCACACCCCGTCCCCCAGCTGGCCTTCTCTCTTTATTTGTATAAATAATTGAGATTGCAATTATTTATGGCTGCACATAAGGATTCTAGATGTCTAACTATCTATCTGTGCCCACAGATCAGATAGTTTGTTATCTATATCACTATTTGCACCTGCAAGTCATTGTGCTTGGAAATTATCTCCTCATCTAATTGTGTGCACAAACAGAGGTTGAATTAAAGCTGCTTTAAAAAGAAAGCCCCTTCTGTGAAGTGAGCGCAGAGATACATTACGTCCATGATTCAAAGATTTTTGTTTCTGATAGAGTAATTCCTAGATTCATAAAATACCTGCTGCCATGTAAAATAGTTTGGTCTGAACACCATCTTTATTCTTCCAGGTCCACATGTAGGAGCTGGTAAAATGTGTTTGGGTGTAAGCACCAATCCTATCTTGGTGCTGGATTGGATCATGTCTGTGATATGTAGTTTGGGCATTCGCGACCATGTGCTGCTTTTGAGGAAAGCAACACAAAGGCTGAATGAAATCCTCTTAAAAGTGAGTGCATTCATTGTGAGAGATACTTCTTTGAGCAGAAAGTGAGCACTGACTCTGGTCCCTGCATTCCTCTTGCTTAAACCTCAGCCCTCTATCTTGGGCATTTTCCTTTTGAATCATAATTGTGCAATCTGTTTCCCATTTTGGCATAAAAATCTTCTAGAAGTGGAGCAGGCTAACTTTAAACAAGCTGCATTTTTCATGAATTAGGTTGTAAAGTTCGCTGCCATAGAGGAGGCATGTCCTTGCAAATTTCTGCGTAAAATAATAAGCTTATTTAAAGATAGATGGTATGATATGTCAGGCTTACAATTACATTTTTCTGTAAACATAAAAGGGTTGGGAAAACTGGGCTCAACTATTCAAAATACTTTTTACTAGCCAACAAGAAATGATGTTTATCATTTTACAAATGCTATGAACACTTTATTGTCTCAGTGGCTTCCATGCACTCCAATAAATTTAAATTGGATATTTGCTGCCCAAATTGACAGTGGGTGATTAAGCCAAAAATAAGAGCATTCGCCTTTAAATTTTAGCTGTGGCACCGTGTTATATTCCCAATATTATGTTACATTGCATCAAGTCAGTTACTACAGACCAAAATTTTGATGGATATAAAGCAGATCAAAAGGGTAAAGTGATTCTGAAGTCAGTGACAATAGATGCTTCAATATTTGTACATTTCTCCTAAAGAGACTTGCATTATTTTGTCAGTTTGTTTCATTTTCAGGGTATTCAGAAGTGATACTCATTCTTTGATATAAGCCTTAAACTGTACAGTTTAAGAAAACTGACTGAAAAAGATAAATTAAATGGGTAGAAATATTTTCAAATCAAAGAACAACTGACATATATAAAAATGATGTATGTTTCTTACATAGTCCACAGGGAGAATTCTGCAGGCTTGCTATGATTTCTACAATTTGCCTCTGGGCAAACGAGGCTTTGGGATATTCCGTTATTCCTTTGGTCTGTTTATTGTGGAAACTGATATACAAATCGAAGGTTCTTTTGGACCTTTCCTTTCTGTTTCCTGGATCTGCTAAGAATGAACTTATCACCTGTCCTCACCTTCAGTGAAGTGCGTTGAGGAAGGTTCAGTGACCAATAATCAATTATTATTGAGAAGCAATCAATTGCTAATCTCCATAATTATGCACATCTAAACACTATGAACAAGAAAGAGAAACAAAGCTGCACTCCAAGCATTGCCTTGTTAGCAGTATTTTGTTAACACAGGCTCTAAAAAAAGCTGCCGCAGCTGGTAGCACAAATGTGTTTCCAGTATTCAGGCCATCAACGTGATTCGTCTCTAAATGTATAGAATCAGCTTCTTGCTAAAAACTACAATTACAGGTGATATACAGATTGAAATCACAGGGCTGGTTTGTCGAAGAAAATTGTCCTAATGATGGGTTTTCGGATCGGGAATGCAGCTCTTTTCTTCCTCTGTGATGGGTACTGAAGGCAGCTGCACCTGCCTCTGTGCTGTATTCTGCCGCACTTAATGATATCTGATGATATCATTAGGCAAAGTGTTCATAAACAGATGTTGAGCCTGTGCCTAAATGCTGTCAGATGAGCGGTTGCTGGCCTGAAACAGTATTATTTATATAGAACATTTACGTTTGTTATGTTAATAACCCCACTATTAGCTCTCTGGATGTTGCGATAGGAATGTAAATGTAGTTAATATGAATAACAACCTCTTTACTCTTTGTGCTGCAGTTGAGTATAACTTTTAGGCTTTTAGAGAGAAACAAAGATTCCCCCCACCAAGTCCTTTTGACTTCATGATTTTTTTTGGCACCATTCGAAATTCTGATCAGAAGATAAATGGTAAGAATCTGTAGGACAGATGTTAAAGACTGGAATTTGTTTCTCTTAACACTTCATGTTTTCAAGAAATTCTTGTATTTATGTGTTTTCTGGTAATTCCCAGACCCAGTTCATTACATTAATATGTCAGAGTTGTGATCGTAGACACTAAATTGACAAATACCCATTAAAAATAAAAATAAAAAGTATGATTGCAACTAGGATTACTGTCTGTATTTCTAAAGATTATCTTCTCTGTTTAATTTATTTCCCAACAAGGACTAAATATTGGGGAGACCACTTCAGTATTCATCTTTTTTGTTTAATCTTTCAGTCTGGTGTTATTCTAGTGGTGCTTGAAATACTGCTTTACAGTTGCTGAGGGTTTATTTAGCCAAAGTTGCGTTTTATTCCTCATAGTTAATTCATGTAGAGTAAGTTATGTAAATTTTGACAGTCATCAAAATGTGCAATGTTTCTCTAAAATACAGCTTACTAGCGATAGCTCTGTTATAAAAATATCATTGGTGCCTTTATAATTTTATTTGATATTTTAACTCTTTCTGAATATGATTTGGGAGTATAGGTGCATGTTGCAAACGGGGTTTTCTTGCTTGTTTCAATAACAGATGATGATGGCATTTCTGCTTTTACATGTCTAAAGTACTCTTAACTGATGTGTTGCTATATAACCATGCTTTAGAAATGCAGTAAACAGTTACCTTCATTTTGTGTATTAATGCTTTTATAGTCCTCCATGTGCAGGAAAATGTTAACAGTATCAATATCAGAGCATGCCTGTAAGCATAAGGAGATATATTATTCTTTCTTCTTACATGATTTTGGTCAATTACCATTATAATTTGTAGTGCTCTCCTATGTTTGTGTGACTCCTCAGATGAGTAGTCTGCTCCATATGACATTGAAATGCGCATAGGGGGCAAATAAATTTTTGGTGTATCTTTTAAAAAGAAATAAGATAGGAAATCCCAGTGTTCTACTATCCAAGAGGACAATGAAAGGGACAGCTAGATCCTTGGAAGTTAATTTAAATGCACCCTGTCAAAGGAATTGGCTACTTGGGAAGGGAAAAAGGATGTCTGAGGAGGCAAACAAGAAAAAGCATAAGGATTTAGGAACCGTTCTTGAAGAAGAAACTATTAGCCTTTCTTGAGTAGTATGCCAGGTAGGAACCCAAGGGCCTCTGGTGGCATTTAACCATTCGCGTTTCAGCCTCAGGTGGAAAGTAAACCCTGGTAACTTAAAAATTTCAAAGCCTTAGTAAAATGTGAGTTTGAATGGGGGAAGTTTTATAATTTCTGAGTTTTGGTTTTTGTTCCCCAGAGAAGCAGGCAGAGATATGTTAGAAACTTGTTCATTGTGCATGTTGGGGCTTCGCTGCACTTGAGGGAACTGAGGTATTGCTGCAAGGAGTATGGGAGAGAGAGGTTGTCAGATGGGAACAGCAGTGCTGTGCTGTTTAGTGGTTTTGGTTTTGGTTTTTATTGTTTGTTTGGTTTGGGGATTTTTTAGGTGAAAGCTGCTTTGCCCTTTATCATAAAGCTTTGGCAATATATCTATTCATTAAAATTATATTTATTAGGTCAGTAATGAGTACTATGGAACATGTCTTAAGACAATTTTATGCTTCTGGGCCCTGATGTGTGTTTGTGTATCTAAAAGGACAGAATATTTTTATATCTCCATCTGGTCCCATCGACTTTTGTCTTGTACATATTCTATTGTAAGAAGACGGAAACAAGTGAATATTAGGCTAAAGAATCACATCATGAAAGAAAAATAAATTTTGTGTAATAGACCTATTACAATTTGTGAGTAATCAGCCTTTCAAGGAGAGACTTTAGAAGGCAGAATGCAGATTCATTGCTGTTTCCCCTTAAATATTGATTATATTTTGTATTATGAGGTTATCTGATATTAGAAAAGAATAAAGAAAAATGATAAAACAGGATATTAAGATTCTTAGTTTTTATCTCCTTTTTTTTTTTTTCTGAGTGTTATTTTTAGACGTCTGAGAGAAACAGCAAATGTAGACATTGCTGGGCTTTAAACAATTTAAAAATCTAGAATCAGATCTGAACTTTGCCATGTCAGCCTAATTTCAAGTCAAAAAGTAAGAATCAGTAAACCATTTTATGTAGAATTGTTTTAATTTTGTGAAAATTCATGGGGATTTGCTTGCTTTGAAGAAGTACATTTTTATACAGACCTCCAGTGTCTGATGGCCTGAAGGAAAGCTGTCTAACTGAAGAAAGAAAAGTGTAATGCTGGCGTACATTAGTGGTGATGTTAACATATCACACTATCAGTTCATGTTGTGATGAGAACTGTTATAAGTGCTTGGCAGAAATCACAGGTTACATCACGAAACATATAAAACCAGAGAGGTCATCATTTTAGTTATCAATAACATACACTCCTCTGAATTTTACTTTTGCAGCCTTCAGACACCTTCCATCCCCCAGGTATAAAGATATTTCTGGTGGGTTTTTTTTTTTTTTTTGGTTCTTTCTTTGTATCATAGTAGTTATTTCATTTTACTATTTATAATATCTTTGGACAGTATGAGATTTCTTTGTTTCGTGTATCATTGCTGGATCCTACAAAATGAAAAGGTGACATAACTTGTTTTATTTCTCAGTAAATGCTTGTTCTATTTTTGCTTGCTGCAGTGTTGGCATTCAGTAACTTTAGGTGTCTAAAATAAAGCCTATAATTTTAAAAAAATCTTCAGTACCTTGGGCTAAATTCTGTGATTTTATGCTGGTATGCAAACCAGAGCAGGTTCACTTAAACCAATCCATCCAGGAAATCCACCAGTATAGTGAGTGAAAGACAGCCTGAGTCATCATCATGTTATTAACGGGATAAGCATTCTTTCAATCAAAAACAATGTAACTTTGTAATACAATGTTTTTTGCTCTATATTAGCAAGAATTTAATTAAACTTCCACTCATGTTCCTGTAGCAGCAGTGGTTTGCCGCAGAAGCAATATTTTCGTAAGACAGTACTAAGTTAAAGACAGAAGGAGCAATGGTGACTCTTACCTGTATGAGCCAAATTTTTATTTCCTTCCACTTAAAAAGACATGAATTTCAAGAGTCTTATCTTACAAATACCATTTATCAGGATCAAATATAAGGTTCTTAATTCAGCAGGTAAGGACTTAACACCACTAAATAGGAATAAAGTTAATTCTGAGGTGAAACCTCAGAAATTAAAAGTGCCTGGACCTCCACATAGTACAAATTTATTTGTACTTAGTGAAAACAGAAAATCTGGTGACTAGCCAGAGGAGGCTGTAGCCTCTTTAGTTCAGTGTTGGACCTGCTGTGGAGGAGAGTTCATGCAAAAAAGCTAGAGGACAAGAAATGCTGTCTCCTGCTACTTTTTTTTTTTTTTTTTTTCTTGTTGCTGCTCATTTTCTCATTGCAGCTTTCTAGGAAAGGAGAAGCGAAAGCTATGTGTGTTGTATACTGGTTACACAAATATTTTTCTTTATCATATCTGGTGCAGGGAGGTTGAGCTTAGTGCAGCTAAGCTAGAGGTAGCATAAAAATGGGAGCAGGGAGATCAAAATGTAAGAAAAGAGATAAAGTACACATTTCTCTATAAGGTGATCAGAACTTAGTTCTGCAAAGCCTGTCTGTGCTCCTACAATGTGTGCTGGGTGTTTTAGCACTAAGCAAGCAAACTACTGTCTGGCAGTGGTAGGGCTATGGGAGCAATTGCAACAAAACTGTGTTTAAACAGGCTTGCACAGGGCCTGAAATGAAAAATGTCTTTTCATAGCATTGCATCCGCTGGAAATCATAGACAAATCCTTGCTGCTCTGCAAAGCTCTTGGAAGACGCAGCTCTGCGATGGACTGTATTTAAAGATCCTTGTGTTTCAGGACCTTCAGGGATCATTCTGCAACTTTTCAGTGCACTTTCTGCAGCCTTCATAGTTAAGAATTGGAACTTGATTTTTGACTAAACCAGCTAATGCACGGTAAAATACTCTCTTCTCTTGCGTCGATTATTGTGCAGATCAACATTTCATCCCATTACCTGAATGTTTCTGGGTTGCTTATGAAGATAAAACTGGAATAAAGGAAAGCAGGGTGGTGTAGTCTTTAAGAAAAATACCAAAACCAGACTAATTAGATCTCAGTTTCTAGGAAAGCAAAGACAAGTCAGACTCTGGGGTTTAGTGAGCATGACCAGTGTGGGAGACTTGATTCCTGAGTTGCAATCACCTTTCTTCTCAGCTCTTGCATTTATTCCATTGCTTCCTGAAGCTGTGAAGACTGGCCACAGAAAGATCATTCTAACTAGTTAATGACTATTCCTCAGCTTCTCCAACTCAAATGTAAGAGTTCCAAGGATTCTGTGTGCTTGTGTGAATATGTACATGTGCACTTTATGAGATGTTAACTGAATATTATGTGTTCTTATTTTAATGTTGAGCTTTGGTACTGAAAATATTCACTGTACAGAAGAAATACTATTTTTCAAGAAAGTCCTAAGATAATCCCATACTTCCTTTGTTTTCTCTTAATTTATTTTGAAATGCCATGGTTTATTCAAATATTAAGAGATTCTACCCTAAACTTGGATATCGTATGCACAGTTTCTAAAAGGCTCTCTGCTTCTGATTCCTACAGTATTTTATTATAATAAACTTTTTGTAGGTATGAGATGAGAGGATTT
Organism: Psilopsiagon aurifrons; assembly: GCA_025447955.1. Taxonomy (NCBI): domain Eukaryota; kingdom Metazoa; phylum Chordata; class Aves; order Psittaciformes; family Psittacidae; genus Psilopsiagon; species Psilopsiagon aurifrons. Next base: position 93,503 of record JAOEHY010012969.1, read on the forward strand.
CACAAAGGTAGGCACAAATAAATTCTCCACAAACCTCCATTCCTTCACTTATGTCTGTTTCCTTTTTTTTAATTTTTTTTTTTTTTTTTATTGAATATTAAAGCAGGCCTTTAGTAAGATGGCTTCAGGAAAATACTTAAAAACACTAGATGAATCATTATTTTCTGTTGTAAACAGAGTGGATTTTATTAGTTAAAATATTAAAGCATAGGCTTATCAGCTGATGGTATGTAGCGTTTACTCAGATCTTTCAAGTGCACAGCTGCTCATGTCTGATAATGGGGTACTTAGCAAGAAAGTGATTTTTAGCAAGGTAGACTATGTTTTTTTATATTTAAGTGTCTTCTCAATTTTAGATAATTTGAGGAATAATGGCAAATCCAGAGTACCCTTTTTTTTTTTATTGTATCACACTGCCATAAAGACAATATCTTGTCATTATTTCATTCTAATTTTCTGTAAAACAAGTGATGCAGGATATAGCTTTCATGTCATTGTCGTAAAACAGGGAGGGTTCATTTGAGCACCAGGATCTACGAACAAAATCAGTGGACCAATTTTTCTGTCTCTCCCTTCTGGAGAAAGCAGTTTGTTTGGGTTCAGGTAGAAAAACATTGCAGAGCAGAAGGCTCATATAGAGTCAGGCAGCAATTTTGCTCCTCTTTTGCTTCTATTTAGCAAAGCAGCAGCCCAAATTATTAAAGATATGGGCAAGCAAAGGACTGAGGGATATCTTAGAATATAAATGTCCTGTACAGTTTTAGGTTTCCCATGAATTATTTTCTTTTTTTTACTTATGTAGATCTGAATTCCCCATCTCTTATATTTGAACATTTTGCACATATTTTTGACAACTCCCAACAATTCTACTCTTATCATCATCAGTTTCATCCACCACTTAGAACATATAAACAAGAGATTTGATCTCCTTCACTGTTTTTTGTCAGGTTTTTGTTTCTTAAGAGGGAGTAGTTTGGTTTTTAGGATAATTTTGATGAGAAGATATGTAGGCTCATGGGTTTCATCTAACAATAAGGGAGGTTTGATAGCTAAACGCAGATGTTTAAGTTATACAGACATAATTTTCAGCGAGTAGTTCTTGATCCTTGTGTGTTGCAACTGATCTCTGTAATTAATGAAAGTGAAATTACAGACAATGAATTGTCTATATAGACAATTATAGACAATAAACTATTGATACAAGGCAATAGATCATGAACTTTTGCTTATTACAAGTCTATCAGTCTTTAAAAGGTGGTTATGTGAGTAATAACAAAAAAATATATTTCTTCACTGCTTTAAAAATAAAAAAACAAAACAATTTCAACAGATAAAAGATGGCAAATGAAATTAAACCAAAGTGATATACCCATCTGTCTATCAGTATTTCTCTCAAATAAAAATAGCTGGTTTGTCTGACCTGCTAGAGAGTATGTCAACCCATTTAAAGTCCTCCAGGCCTGATCGCTTTGCTGCATCCCACCAGAAGTTATATGTTTCTGTAGCTCAAAACACAGAGTATTCAATATAAATCTGAATTCCTGCATGATGAAAAGGTAGATTTGGAGGGTGAGAAAGCTCCATGTGAGATAGGCAGAACATTAGACTCGCCACCTTCCCTGAGCCCTTGGTTTTTCTTTGCACTCCTACAACACATGAGAAACAGCACAGAATGTAGAGCAGCAAGAAATCGCCATCCCCAAAATGTACTAGGAATGTGATAATGTTGGCAATATGAGATATATCATCAGCTGACGTAAATCAACGTAGCAGTAAAAGAATTTATAATCCTTTATAGCAGTTATAGATCCAGCCAACGGTTTAGGAAAGAAAATGCTCAGATTTTTGTAGACATAGGGAAAGTAGAGGCACTCCGGGTGGGGAATAAGAAAACTGATGCCCAGCAATAAGGGAGTAATGCCAGGTAGACCAGCAAAGAAAATACATCTCCACTGGCTCAGTAATCCATGAATCTTATGGCACTAGTTTAATGAGATCTCTTCATCTTGAAATTAAAGTACAAGGAGTTTTTTTACAGAGAACAGTATTCAATAACAAGATATTAAATGATAAACACAGCTTGCTTAAAATCAGATGGGCCATTTTAAGAAAAAGCATTTTAGCTCATCATGATATGTAGCACCTTATTTAAATTAGGAGGTGTTAATTCTTAGCTTGAATAATATATTAATATAATATGTAAAGTGAATGGCATTGTTAATCACAGTCGCGCCTGGAACGACTTTGCTTCTGTGCACTGAATGTTAATTTTGCAAAACATTAATTTCAAAGATTTTGCAGCAGTGCTTTTGTAATTAAATATTAATGTCACATGTTATTGCAGTAGCATGTTTATGAAAGCCGGCAACACTTCAAGTCAACTCATTTGTTTTTATATTTATTCTTGTACATCTGCAATCCCTTCCATTTCACAATTTCAAAGTGAAGGCCATTTTGAATAGTCAATATGTGAACATTTTTCATTGTAAGCGTTTTTTAACATCCAACAGGGTAAATATTTAATGTTGTGTTTTTAGCTGGTATAATTTTTCAGAAAATTGGCTATAACTTTTAACAACTCAAAGGTACCTAAACTGTCTACATTTTTGGCGTAAGTGATCTGAAAATAATATAGCAATAAACATGACGAAGCTGTGAAAAAATACTTAAAAATTTGAAGCTTTTTTCTGAAAGTTTGACTTCCAAAAGTTGTGATTTCACAGCCAAGTGTATTCTAGTGTCATTTTATTACCTGTGGTGTTGTGACTTTATATTCACTTGAGTCGTTTCAGCAAGTACAGGACTGACTTTTGAATAACTTTTCCAAGTCATGTGGTTGCATTTGTGCTGGAGAATTCATGTCTGCAGTATATTGCTTAATGATTGTTGTTCAGAATTTTAAAAAATAAACATTTTCTGTTTGTGCCCTAAGCCACCTCACAAGCGCTGGGAGGATTCAGGCTCACATTTTCTATCAGGGCCAAATTGTAAGAGTGACTAAGTTTGTCAGCTGCTTTTATTGAAGTGTATACAGCATACGTATGCCTGTATTGGTTTGCCCAGGTCTGTTTCGACCAATTTACTGTATCTCACGATCTTGCCCGTGGCTCTTCAAACCTGAGAATTACATTAGTCTAAGAAGAAAGTAATTTCCATTTCAGCGTGTTGCAAAGAAGAAATTTCTTCGAGGTATCATATTTTAAACCATTCTTCCTTCCCCCATCCTCCTTTAATATAGATCCCCACAGTACAGCAAAACAATTTGGCAGAGCAAATTGTGAATTATAAAATATGTTATTTATTCTATCACAAAATATATGAACAATCAAGATGCATTGTTTAGTTATAGGCACATTTAATAGTTAAAAATTATATTTGCACCTGATGTTGCATATTAACAGCTAATACCATTTGACAGTGATGAAATTAAAGGATGAAGAAGAGATACAAACTACATTTTACAAGCATGATGGGTCTCCAACAATGCCATTTAAATATTATTTGTCACTATTTAAAATGAACCTTTCCCCTTTAAGCTATGCCATTATGCTCATTTGTCCTGTCACCACTGACAGGCTCTATGAGTCACACACAAAAATGGTCATTAGGTACTGCATCTTCATCTTATTTTAAAAAAATAGAAAGCATTCTGATGCCTCTAAAAGCCTGTAATTATTTTCATCCGAGGAGATAGTGTTGCTTGGAAGGTAATTTAATAACCTTTTGCATGTACCTGGGGAATGCCTCTCTAGGGAACCAAGGTGCCGACATGCCATTCAGTCGTCAAAACATGACCTTTAATGGTTGCTTGGAGAGAAGTTAGCCTGGAACGTTGTACACAGTGCGATGCTAATTCTGCTCTCTAATGTATGCAAAATTTAGTTCTTGAGCAATGATCTTTGTAAGATGAATTAATATAGGTACTGCTTCAGGAAACAAAAGAAATTACAATTGTGAGAGCTTTTCCCCATCATGATCCTTTACTGTGTTTATTTGAAGGAGCACCTGATCTGTTTGTTTAGGAAACAGCACTAGCAACAACAAGACTGTACTTGACAACATTTTCCAGAATTTGTGTTTTTAATTCCTGCTTTTTGTGAGGAATGCTCAGTATCTTTTGGAGGGAAACTGGGACAGTGAGCTGTGTGATAGCTGTGTAGGTTTACCTTAGATTGTGATGGCTAAACAATAAAATAGAGTAAATATAAACTATAAGAAAATAAAATGATAGCTTGCAGGGAAATGAATATACATTGTGAGTGGCTTTGAAAAATTACTAATGCAATTAGGGGGGTAAAGGAGAAAGTGTTGATTTTTCTGTAGCCTTATGCCAGGAACCTACAAGATATATAGTAAATGAGGCACAAACTATGTCCTGTGACATCAAGGTCCAGAAACTCTTTATTTTGGTACACTGATATTTGATCCCACCATAGTTAGAAATGCTGGGATTTCAACTCATACCCCTGACATGCCATCCGTCAATTTATTAGCACACTGGTGCAGTAAGCCACTGAGCAGGCTATATCAATTCGTTCAGGTTTTTTTTTTCCTTTTTGTTCTTCTTCGCTTTAAAATGTCTGTAATCCTCAGCTCTGCTCTCTCAACCGGTCAACATTAAAGATTTATGTTGCACTTTTTTTTTTTCATTGCCACACCTGAATATGGATTACTTAAATGGGCTGTAAATAATTCATATCTGGGAATAAGTTTCCATTACTGACCAGTGTTGTAATTTAATATACTCTATTATGGGTTATACAATTTTAGATTGTTTTCTATGTGCATTCAGCAGTTGGGCAGACAACAGTTTAAGTAAAAAGGGCAAGATGTTTGTTCAGCTTATTTTCATGTTCAGTATTGTACTGGAGGAAGTAAAATGTTAGTTTTAACAGCATTCTTTGTAGCTGTTCACAAAAATAAAAAAATCTCAACCTGAATCAGCATAAAGAAAGCTGAATGAGTAAAGCGGGGAGTATTAATCTAGATTTATATTCACTAAGCAGATGTCAGGTTTTAATGTAAGATACAAACATATTTTTCAGTAGCACAAAATGTATCCCCCTCTCAATATGTGTTGTTTGTTTGTGGGTTTTTTTTTTTTCCTCTTCCCTTAACCAGTACTACTGCTTGTCACATGTGGTATTTGATAATTCTGTCAAAAGTACCTATAATAGAAGAGAACATATTTAGCAAGAACTTTTTGAATAAGGTTACAAGCTACAAATAGAAATGTTCAAAAATGTTAAAGAGCATCATATTTTTAAAAACTGTCCATGTTCAAGTGTTTGTACTTTAAAGAGATTTAAACAATTTAAGATTAAGTTAACTATAGTAAGAAAAATTAATAATAGATTAATACATGAAAATCTATGAAGTCACATAAGATAATGATTTAAAAAGGAATAATTTAAAAAGATGAATTAAAAAGTAGAATCAGAAAAGAAGGCCAACATAAACTAGGGAAAAACATGCTGTGAATAAAGTCTGTTAGATCTTGAAATAGGAGAACTGCTAAATAATGCATAGTTTTATTTTTCTATAATTTGCATAAACCTTAAGAGAGTATTTATTTGTGTAAAACTTGATGTATTGAGTAAGGAGAATTAAAAAAATGGCATTCATTTTGTTTTCATTTTGGTATTTAGGAAAAATATTCTGTTACATATGGACTACTTAGACCTAATCATCTGACTGAATGTGATGTGTTTCTTGAGCCAGGTTGGAAAGGGCTGGCTTGAGAACAGTGCCCTGGTCTTGCTGCAGGCTATGCAGGTTGGCCCAAACTCTGCTGGGGAGCAGATGGTGAGCCAATGCTTGTAGTCACACTTACCTTCCTTGCTAAATCCATAATCCCTCACTGGACACGCAGCCAAGGCAGGCTTTGGAGGCAGAAAGGAGGTTACAATCTGGACTTGGGTATTGACTGCCAGAACTGAGAAAACAGCTCAGAAATTTCAAATGCTTAACAAGTTATCTGTCTTGTCCCTAAGCCAGTGTAGCATTTTTAAAAGTAATTAAGACATGATTGAAAATGTGTGTGCCATCTAAATACAAAAATCTTCAAAAATAACCAAAACCAATAATTAAAAGCCACATTTAATATACTAGTTAGTAAAAAGAGACTTATTAAAACTGAATATGCTTTTTTTTTTTTTTTTTTTTTTTGATTTTACGATGCTGTACTATTTTTTTAAAGGATGCATATATTCAGGGCTGGGAGAGAAAAAAAATTTCTGAGCAAGCCCCTGAATTAAACTGGATTTATTTAAAATACACAATTGTGTGGAATTTTAGCTAACAGTGTGATGATGATTAATTTAATTAATTATTTAATTAACTTCATACTGAGTGAATATTAACTCTATTATTATATATTAAAAGATTTCTAATATGTAATGATAAGGATGATGTTCGTGCACAGAGAAAATAACAGTTGCTTATAATAATCACAGCATGTCTTGCTTTTCTAAATATTTAATCTATTCTAAATCAAGACAGTGATCCTCAAAAATCTATAATTTCAAAAAATATTTAGTAAACAGCCAAATTGTGGTCAATTGCAGTAAAGGGTATGCCATCTGTTTAATGTAAATATCAGGGAAAAGGGAATGTCATATACAAAAGATTACAGAAATATAGTGAGCGTACACAAACCTTACTCTGTGTGTATGTGGTATATATCATTTAATTTATTTTTGCCAAAAATGTTAATGTGAACGTGGTCCTACTAGGTGAACCTTTGCACCAGGGTGTAACAAAGTATTTAACCATGGACTTAATTTAAAACATATGAATCGCTGTATTAAATTTTGAGAAATTAAGCTCTTGCAAAGCATTTTATTAATAAAATAAAATATAACTCATAAATCATGTATGAGTTCTATGAAACTTATCTATCATACCATTTAAAGATGTGAAGTAATTTTAAAAAGGAATAGATAATTACATAATCCATTTTAGTTGGAACACTGTTAAAGTTATATTCTGATCAAGCATAAAACATGCTTAATTTATGTAAACACCATACCCTTAACTCTGACCATTGGTCACTTGGGATTTTCAATATATTTGTTTCTTTGTCCAGAAAACTGTATTATTCTAAAGGATATTGCTATTTGGAAACAACAGTTAATGGATTAACCAACTGACAGTTAAAAACACTTACATTTAAAAACATTATTTATTTGTAAAGGATAATAGAGAAATATATAGCATTGCTCATTTGCAGTACATTAGAAGTGTGTATGTCCATTCCCTTCTGTCAGAGACCAATCACTGTGGGCCAGTAATGGGTGAATACATAATGTTAACTTAATTGAAATTCCTTCTGAAAGATTTGTGCATATGAAATTGCACTGACACAGGATAAGGTTTATTTTTAGGTCAGAATTAAGACTACTCTGTTCAATAAGACAACATGCGTATATTTTATATGGCATAAGAGTAAAGGGCCAGATTCTCAGATGCTGTAAATTGGTATAATATATGCTTTCTGTGAGATATATGAATGCCCTTAATATTAATTTCTTTGCCTTTAAGCACTTAGATTTGTTAGGGATGCGATAAACAGCAGAATGATTTCATTTAGCTCCTTAACTGATTTATAAAATGAAATACTTTAGACTTCAGAATTTTGCAAGTTGTCCTTTTTCAAGTTGCCAGCAACTCTGGCCCTGGAGGGGAGCTGCAGAGTTGCAGGCCCACAACCAAGCCTTCTGTGTGTGAGTCCTTAAGATTTTTTTTTTATTTTTTTTTTTTAATGCATGAGGGAAGAATTAAATTAGGTTATTAAATGTGATAAAAAAAGAAAATTTTATTCCTTACTTGCCTTATTGCTGTGAATAATTAAATTTAAATTAATGGGATTATTTGCAAGAGTAAGAGGGGTGTGATTTGGACTTCAAGTTCACTTAGGTTGTTGATGATAAATTTGCTTGTCTGTTGTTGGGACTTTTCCGATATCTATCATAGCTAATTTTGCTAGTACCTGATTTCATTTCAAAGGCAGTGGATTAGTACATTTAAATGGCTTCCTATCATTAATTTATCTCTGCCCTTGTGCATTCAGGTAGTTCCCCTACATCCACAGGGAACTGCTCACGAATATGGGGCTAAACTTTGGCCCTGTGTTTTGATGTAATTGTTGCTTTCAAAGCAGGCTTTTAGGTATATTGTAATAAAGATTTTCTCTTTACAAACAGCAGCCTTCAGAGCCCTGTCTGTCCAGAGCATTGTTAAACTATAGGCAATCACCTATTCTACAGTGATTTAATTTCCTTCAGTGTGTCTTTTTCATCCCCTGGGAAATGTGCAGTATGCCTATTTCTTCTGTGTTGCGCCAGCTTGCTTTGTGAACAGTGAGGCAAAGAATTCCCTTTTTTATATATTTTTTTTTATTTTTATCATTGTCTACCTCTGCTGTCAGTAAATTACCCATGCCATCTCTTAGAGAACGTTCTGTCTTCCTTGCTGACCTCTTGGACTATATGTTCTTGTAAAATGTCTTTTTATTTATCCTTATCATCTTGTGCAATCTTCTTTTTATTCTCCACCTTTGCTTTTCTTATCATTTTTTTACACTCTCAACTTCATCTTCTAATCTTTCCATTCTTCTCTGTATCTGATATTACATACCTCACACACCTCCCTTGATGATTTTGCACATGCTTGTTCAGACTAATTGGCCTTTTTAACAACTGCTCTATTTGCTGCTGGATGGACAGCACACATGCTCTTGTTGAGATGTTGATTTACGTTTGGAAGATTTTGGATTTGCTATTTGTTTCCTTTTCTTTCATTTCTTTGGCACAGTCTTTTTCTTTTAAAATTTCCAATGCCAGGAGTGAATTTATTTTATGTCACAAATTCTGCTTATTCTAGACAAATGGGGTGCTCTACTTGGTGTTTTCAGATTTTGTCTCTTTCTTAGTATGCCTTATTTTTTCTCAGAAATGAAATTCAAAGGCTAATTCCTTCTTCACTTGTTAGATAGCTAAAAGAAAATTGTGCCTCTTGTTTTCTTTGACTCAGAAAACCATAGGGAATGTGTTTCTTCTTTTTTTCCAAACCTCTCTTTTGCAGATATTCACTGTCACTTGGCAATGGACAGTGCTGGGGATGCTGGGGATGCTCAGCATCTCCACTCTCCGTACCGAGTCTGTTATTGCTCCTGTTAGGCTTCTCCTCTGCAGCATGGCCCTGGTACAAGAGACTTTCTGCATGACAGGGCCCTCAGGGTTCCTTAGGCAATTGCAGTGATTTGATAAAACATGAGTAAATTAGGAAAAGTAACTTTGAGGTGAAAAATGCGCTGACAGAGATGTGTTAGGCTGTTTATGTTACATTAATATGGCAGTATGTGCGCTAGAGATTTTCCTAGTCAAAAATACAAATTTTTTAAAATTACCTGTGCTCCTCGAAATGGCTCTTTGGAGCCCCCAGATTCCTGTAGCATTGCTGTGATGTTTTGCAGGTTCCCATTGCTGCTTTATCCTGCGCAACTTTTTCATAAATACATAGTAGCAGGGTGTTCCACTGGCAGCCATCTGAGTCTGGGTTTGGCCACTGCTCTTGCATATCTTCTTTATTTTTTCTTGGTTTAAAAAAAAAAATATTGCAATTATTTTTAGAGTTGCCAGAAAAAAAAAAAAAAATGTAAACAGGGAAGGTTAATATATTTGTAATCATTTGTTGTCTTCTCCATCTCTTTAGAAACATGGGTTTAATGGCGGTTACTTCCCTGTTACTCTTTTTGTGTTCAGGAAACCAAGAATAAAAAAGAAAATTTTCAGTACCTCTCTTTGGCAGTATTTTTACTTTAGCTTCAAAATAGAGTTAGGTTGTTTGTTTCTTTTTCGTTCCAACCTTGTATTCACCAGTAGTCATTAAAGGTTTCTGATCTCACAGTGCCTTTAATAAGCAGTGATTAGTAGAAAATATCTACCTGAAACCCAAGTTCTTCCATTTCTTCTCTCCTTGATTAAATATAATTTCTCTGTGATACTTTCAGAATCCCTTGTTGCACAAATTAAAAAAGTTGAAAGGTTAAAATTGACTTGGTGCCAACTTATTGCATTAGACACAGACTCCATTTATTTATTTATCTGTTTTTTTTTTATGGTTTTAAACATTTTGGCAGGATTTCCATATTGTGATTCTTGCATGCTGCACATTCAGACTGTCAGCCTTTGATTCCCCCCCAAGGAGATGTAAGAAAAGGTTTCATTCTAGACTTGGAAGGTTTTATCTTATTGGGGTCTTTTTGTAAAAAGTTAGGGAAAAGTTTAGGAAGTATTTTTAAGTTTGATTGACAAACTGAATTCCTAAAAGTGATATATGAGCACAGGACTCAATAAGCCAAGACACATGCTACTTACAGGGAAGAAATAGTTTTATATATTATTCACCAGTCTCCAGGGTTTCTATGCCAGTCAGAGTTGGCTTACTTCCCATATATGTTATTAAATGTTTTACAGTCCATCATGTATACAAAAGGTGTAAATCATGTGATACATACAATTTAATCTACATACAGAATAATTTAAACCCTCCAAAGGTTTATCACAGACTATGGATTACACAAAACAATAAAACATGCCTGGATAGGGAAATAGTATGGCTAGTTATGAATCTCTTCTCAACGTCTGATGATCTTTCCTTAGGTGCCTCCATTTGTAACCTATTGATTTTACTATTTTCTTTTTTAGCAAACTTATTGGTATAACGAAGCTAGCTGGAAGATACTGTAGGCATTTGTTAGTAAAATTGCTCGTGTGGTTCAATCATAGACGAAGAGTGAAAGGTGAATAAATCCCAAAGGTAGTAAGGATATGTCTCGGTGCATGTGTTGTTCCTTTTGTAAAATCAGAGTAATAGAACATAAACCTGAAAGTAATGATAATGTACAGGTGCCCCTGTTATTTCATTGATTCGCGTGCTGAAATGGCTGATGTGTTACTGGTTATATGCTGGAGCAATTTAGCAGGTTCTCCTGGTTAATCCCACCCTCCACACAAATAACCTATCTGCTTTGTTATTGCCACACTCCTTGCAGTTTGTACCATCCAGTGGGATTCTAAGTAATCTCTAAATTAGCATGTCCTCTAGTGGGTAACATGCTCAGCATCTGGCGTCCGTGGATGCAACGACATCGAATGGTGTTTTTTTGTATATACAAAGTCTGGATTATATAAATTCTGCATAATCTTAATTTAAGTAATGCTTGCAACAATATGCTTACAGTTTTGGGAAAGAATACACCATTGTTTCATCATTTAGGTTATTTCTGCTTCTTGGATACTAAGAAAAAAATATAGGAATAATAGCTCTGCAAGCAAATGTGCATGATGCATATTACATGTTTTTTATTGTGGACACTTTTCTGTGTTACAATGCTAAGAAAAAAATTCTCAGTTTTCAATTTAGAAAGGTGTTTTTAGCTGATTTTGTTACTAAAACCTAAATTTTACTTGGCCAGTGAAAAGTAGTATTCTTTAAAATTTTAAAGTCAAAACCACGGTTATGTATAGAAGAGATATTGAGGAAAAAATAATTAATTAATTGATGTGGATATTAGCTATGATCCTACTTCTTTAGATTCTGATGATCACAGTGTGATACAAAATTACATACTTCAGTTAAATCAGTCAGGTGAGCCAAAAGCTAAAAAACCCACCACATGTGTATTATCACATTTACTTTGACTATTTTTCCATGGTATTCTTCTTCACTGAAATAAAGAATTTAAAATATTTTTAAATTTCCTGCATGACTTCTGAGTGCAAATAATTATATTATTGAATTACTTAAACAGGGGAAGTTTAGATTGGATATGAGGAAGAAATTCTTTACTGTAAGGGTGGTGAGGCACTGGAATGGGTTGCCCAGGGGAGTTGTGAATGCTCCATCCCTGGCAGTGTTGAAGGCCAGGTTGGACAGAGCCTTGGGTGACATGGTTTAGTGGGATGTGTCCCTTCCCATGGGGTTGGAACTAGATGATCATAAGATCCTTTCCAACCCTAACTATTCGATGATTATATGATTCTATGATTACTATATTATTTTCATTCATTACGAATGAAAAACATATGTAGATAAAATAATTTCTGTAAGTATGATCACAAGTCCATTGTTGGTTAGGTAGCTCTATATTCTGAAGATCGAGGTTCATATTTGTTATGTGCCTGTTCCTTACAGGAACTGCCCTAATGCTTCTGCTTTAGGAGTGTAGAAACAATGCTATCCTACATTTTGGCCACAATGATCAATCACTTTATGATTGTCTCAATCCAGCAGCTATTCAGTGATACAACAGAAGATGTGTTAGTTAATTTGTTTGGTATTACCATTGGCTAAAATTATGATTAAATATGTTTAGATCTTTTAGGATCTATAACCTATAATTAATTTAAAAAACTTGCTTTTTATTATCTTTTTATGGCAATCAAAATAAGAAGTTTATTGCAAGGTTGATAGACTTTTTGTTTAAGCAGAGCCCTAAGGGGAAGAACATGCATGAAGATCTAGTCTCTTTCATACCCAGATAAGATCCTTTCCATTCCTTTCTCAGTTACATCATCAGCTTTATAAGATAGGCCCTTAAAATGCCCACTTTTTAATTTCCTTCTCTGAGTCTTTTAACTAAATTAGACAACCATGTTTCATTAAGCAAGAAATAAGTTTTGAATACTTGGAGCTTTGCAGCAACAGGGACATAAACATCAAAAGTCTTGCTATTAGCATTGAACAAACTCTTCATCTGTGTGAAATCTGTCTATTAATGAGGTTATTCAGAAACAATACTGATATAACTATTATTGAAGGTACTATTATTGTAATATAAACAATTTATTTCTAAGTTAAGTTCTGTAATGTTTCCTAGTAATAATGAATTACAGTGACATGTAATTTTAATTTGCTTGATCCATCTTTTTGATATCTACTCTTTTAGCAACTCTATGGAAATGTCTGTTCCTTGAGTTGAGGTTTCACATAGGTTATTTATTTTCATTTGTATATTTGTATATACTTTTAAAGTACTTTTCTCTAGATCTCAGAAATTTGGAATGGAATCCTCTAGCTTGTCCAACCAATAATTTCACATGTAGAAATGAAACATGAAATTCCATCTAAATTTCTCTAACTTTTAGCTTCTTGGCTGAAAACACACATCCTCTTTGATAAGAGTACAACTGGAGTATGACTATGTAATCCTTGCTAGAAATCTGGTGCAAGGTGAATGTCTGAGGCAATTAATCTAAGATCAGCCTTAAACAGAGCTTTCAAGGGCCAGTTTTTCTCTACAGTTACTTTTACTTGCTAAACCAGCAATAGATGAGTATCCAGTCATATCTTCATCTCACTCAAGAAATGGAAGCTGAACCCTGTTGCAGTCAAGTGGATTAATATAATCACTAGCATCATCAGACTGCTTTAGTTAATTCACCAGCATCAACTTGTTGTTATTGAAGCTGAGTGTTTCATCTATTTTCTGCTCCTAGATGTTTTGGCAAAAGCTTTAAAATAAAGCAAAAATACTGTATTTTTACTGCATGTTCTTTATTTTATACCCAAATTGCTACAGTGACGTGCTGAAACGTAGAGAAGTTATGTAGTACCTTAGGAATAGAAATAGGGGATAGTTTAGATTTGGCAAGTTGGCCAAAAAATCATATGTATCCAGGGCCCATAATCATTAGTTCTGAATAATGCCAAAAGGCAGAAAACTGTGACCAGTGCCCCTTCATGCTTCCTACTGCCAAAAGTTAAGCTGCTGTAGTCTGGTTATGTCACAGGTTCTGCTTTGGTGTATGGCAAGATGCAGTGCAATACCCTTTCTATCATGTTCATATCATGGCAAAGGGTGTATCTGACGCTTGAGCTTTGCCCAGGAGATCTAGATCAGGTCAGACAATAACATTTCAAGAAGTCTGAGCGGCAGCTTTGTGCATTGTGCTCTTGTCCAAGGGTTTCTCTGAAACATCAAAATAAAACAGACTTCATGATGCTTGTTGGTGAGCATCTCTAACCAATGTCCTCCAGAGAAGGAGGAAAAAACCCTGTAGGTAAAGTGGAAGCAACCAATTCTTACTATGACAGTACTGTGACTTTATAACCTTCTTTTCTCCTACTCTGCTATGGAAGAAGAAAATGAGTATCACAGGCATTAATGTCTGTACTTATGTATAGCATAAAAGTAGAGTACATACAGAGGCTTTGGCTTGCGCAGGCTGCAAAAGTGGTAAGAAACTTTGCATAACTTGAATTCTTTACAGAACTAATAAATTTACTCAGATTTTATAAAGAACAAGCCAGAAATAACCATGAATAAGCATCCACAAATAACATGTTGTACTTATTTTAATCGAGGGAATTTACTTCTATAATTTAAAAATGTAATTTGGTATCTGTTCAGTGAATGTTATGTTTATCAAAAAATATTTTGTGATTATTCTTGCCAGGTATCTCTATTCATGATTCCTACCTTACACTGCCTTCATCCTTCATGAATCCTGAAATGGAGGTGGTTTCTGTGTTTTGAGGTTTTCTTGTTCATTTGTTTGGGGTATTTTTAACAAAAATAATAGGTGTCTGCATCAGTATTCCCAGAAAAACATTTCATGTACCATGAAACAAAAAGGTGTAAGCTCTTAAATATGTTAAAAAGTTTCAAAGTCCTTTCATTTCTCATTACAAAAAACCAAAAAGAACAGACAGTGGCATTCCAAGGGGAAAGGAGGAGTGAAGACCAGTAACCCAAAAGACAGATTTTTGTTTACAGACTTGAGCTACAAAAGTGATTATGAAACCCTAGCTCATGATGCATAAAGAAACCAGTGTGACCTAGAAATAAACATCACAGAGATACGACACTTAGGTGTTGTTTAAACTGTAAGACACAATTGCTGAGAGATCCATATGTAGCATGAGTAGACAATGCAAGACAGACACAGAAACCCTTCTATGCTTTGAATTGAGCACGATCGTATGGCAGAAGGACTATTAGTACTAAAATAAATGTTATTTGTGCTTAAGATTTTTTTTTTTTCTTTTTTATGGACTGTGTTATACCAAAACAAAGTGACTTGAGTCCCTCTTCAATCTCTTTGTCATTTCATGTAGAGGTATTTTTAATCTAATTTCTGTAATGGAGGAAATAAAGGTATCACAGCCAGCATGCCCTTCTGAGGATCTCATGGACAGGAGCTTATGAGGAGCTCGGGAGAACACAGAGAACACGAGGTATAGCTGTAATGCTCTGTGCAGAGGGATGATTCCCTCATGCTTTATTTACCTGGCACTATGTGAATGGAACTCTTGTTCATCAATCACCAGTGGTGCTAGCTACCTAACTTTAATGTAGTTTTCAACAGAATGACAAATATGCTAGCATGATAGGCAGCTGTTTTCTGCTATAAGTGGACACAAACTTGGATAAAATAGAAAAAATCCATGCCATCTCATTATAGCAGCAGTTTAAGAGAAGTCTGAATACATTTTCTTCAGCCTTCCTCCCATCTTTATTCCTTTGTCTTGGTCACTTACTGTTTTCTATTAATTTGCCCGAATCCCAATTTTTCTACATATAGTTAGTTTCTCATCTGGCTCCCATTCCTATGCCACTCAGTGGTTACTTGTGTGGCAAATGAGCAAAAAAAAAACTTGGCAGTTGTTGCTGAGGTTAATGTGGAAATATAAATCTCAAGTAATGCCAATGTGGATTTACTTCTCATTCTTAATGGCACCAGCAGATGCTTGAGGAATCCTAGACTTCCTGAGTGCCTCCATTGTGCAGCTGGCACTACTTGGCTAGGTCCTGGTGGTGGGGACATATGTGTTGTGTACTTACACTTTGATTTACAGACACTGACTCTGGACAGGGATTGTTCTCACCCTTCTCACATGTAATCCTCGGCACATCCTGCCGTATCAGGTTTATTGCTTTTGCTCTTCCTTCTGCTCTCATGCAGGCACCTAGAGAGGATTTCAGTTTCAGTAAAACTCTCAACACCTCTCTCTGCTTGTTCAAAACTTTTCCTCAAATATCCGGCTTCTTGGGCTCACAGGAATAAATATATGTAACATTTTCAGTGTGTCAGCCAAAGATCCTGAGATGGAACTTTCAACCTTCTTGTAGCAATAGAGATAATATTGTGTAGATTGTTTTTTCTCATCTTTAGTGGTGTGTCTTTAGCGGTGTGATGAACCATCTCTCGTGACACCAGCAACCCAAACCACATCCTCAGTCATGATAGATATTGCTGAATGTAAAATTAATAGTCAGAAAACATGCAGCATGTTATAGACAAATTTTAATGCACATTATCAGATGAAGCAAGGGGCAGGAAGAGCAAGTATTATGTGATGAGCTAGCACTCAGCTACCATTCACAAATGCCCTGTGGTTTCTACTGGACACAGAGACTAGTGTGTGAATCTTTCAAATATTTTGATTTTCATGACAAGTCCTTTGTTTCATGCTTAGGATAGGAAACATCTTATTACTTCACTTTTTCTTCACAGGGGAAATCACTCTCTAATGTTTGCTTTAGGTGTTGACTGCTTTAGACACTGCTAGGTTGGTTTTGTTTGGGGTTTTTTAGGAGTAGCCCTTAGTGACACTAAATTTAACAACTAACAACAGCATGTGCCTCACACCTGATACTTCAGGCTATGGTGACAGCTTTCAGCTATTTGGAAAATCCCACAGGATCCAGAGTGGAACTGGCTGCTGTCTTTTTTGTTTGCATTTAGTTTTCTGCTTTGTCAATTTGTTCTGTGCTTGCAAAAGGAAATCAAGAGATCCAGATTTAACTAAAATAAAGTAGTCATACCTGCCTCCTGTCCTTTAAAATAATCTTCCCAACAATAAGCCCATTAACTGTTAATGGTCTTAAAAAAAAAAAAAAAAGGCGTGAAAATTCAAAATTAGAAGAAAGGAAGATATAGATATTTAGCACTGCTTGGAAGAAATTACTCTAGTAATAGTCATGCAGGGTTATTTTTCCTATTCTTTTTAATTTACAGTGCTCAAGGCACCCTCCAAGGGCCTTGAGAGGATGGTGTGATGCTCTTTACTCTTCTCACACATGTTCTTTAGCAGCCATTTTACTACAATCCATCACTGAAAAATATTTTTGTGATTCAGTCTAATGCTTGGAGGGAACTGCAGAGATAGAAAAGGCTATTGGCACTTGAAAATATTAAATTGAGTACTCATGTGGGAAAGCTCAAAAAATAATGGATAGACATGGATAACTTTTTTCATATTTCTCTACACACAAAAACCAGGGAAAATGCAGTGTGAGATAGGTGCAAGAAACTTTCTTCTTTGTTGTGTACTGTCACCAGGATTTGTAAATAGTTAATACCAGTTAAAGACCAAACCATATGGATCTTGAACCCTTCTGTACATGGACCACAGAGTCATTGGTTAGTGTAAGATGTACAATGACAATCTATAAAATAAACTTGGAGATTTTTTCTGAAGCGTTCAATAGGGTAAAGAGATTTTTAACTACCTAAAATATTGGTGAAGGACCCAAACACATCACAAACCCTTCCTATTGCAAATTATTTTCATTATTTATGAACTGAATTTATAATCCTGTGAATGCAAAGTCAAATATGAAGTTAAATATTAAACAAAAAAAGTGTTTATGTAGAAATTTGAAAAAACATATTGGCTTGCTTCCTCAATTTTCCAGTTTTCCTGTGTGATTGCATAAAATTGTCCAGAATATGGCATCGTCTGTTTTTTCTGCCTGCAGGCCATCATGCGTCGATTAAGGGATGCTGTCTCTTGTGTACAGAGACTAGTCAGGAGAAGTCTCTTTAACCTGTTCTATTGAGTCCTAATATGCTTTCTTTTTTTTTTATATTCTTACTACTCACTTTATGGTTTAAATACAGTGATAATACAGGTCTCAGGAGGTTTCAACTTGAATAAGCTGTCTCTGATATTGCCAGCTAGACTGATGAGGAAATCAATAGTATAATACACACTGAATCTGGTGGGGGAAGTCAAACACAAAGTGTTGGTTCATCTCCAGGAAGTGGGAGACTGTGCAAGGAGGATATCGAGGACTAAAACACCCTGGGCTGGATGCCTTGGGTGACAGCTTCCAAGCAGAGGGAGCTGCCAAATGTAGGAGGTGAGGATGTTATATGCATAATCTCTCCTTTTCCTTAACAGCTATGCACTTTCCTGTGCTAAAGCTGGAAGAATTGGTTTTCCTTTCTGCTGTAAGCAGACCTTTTGAAGTAGATAAATCTACTAGAACTGAAAAAAAAAAGAAAAAAAAAAAAAGGAAACAAGAAAAAAATCCCAACCAACAAACACATGCAAATGGACTAAGTTACAATTGCATATCCCATCTGCTTCGTTCATTTTTAGAATAAGGTTTTCATACCTTATATTTCTCTTTTTTCATTAGATGAAATAGCACTGCATTGTTGGCCACCTCAGTACCAGAGGCAAACTAAATAACTATCCTGAGCATATGGAAAGTAAAATTTAAGGAAACAAACCTCATTCTGCCAGAAATATCTTTTGTCTGTCTAAGAAACAGAAGAACTCCTAACCTGCTTTTTCAATAAAGGAAATGGATTAAGACTTATTGGCTGTTATGCTGTAGCCCTGTATCACTACAGATCTGGAAACCCTGTGACCATGAATGACCATGTTAGCACTGCTGTCATCTAATAAGGTTCAGTACCATGCCACAGCAATGGAAGATCCTAAGTGTACAAGTGTAGGAAACAATCACTCTAATTTAGCTGGAGGAGGAATACATTTATTGAAAATGACCTGGGAATCCCAGATAATGGAGGTTAAATATGAACTCATGGGATGCTCATTCTGAGAAACTAGCACACCACATATTGAGCTAGAAAAAGAGAATGAGAGGTTATTATTCCCCCTACACAGGATGGTGAGGCCACCCCAAGGGTGTGCTGCCCAGGTTGGGCTCCCCAGTCAAGTGGGGCATAGTGAAATGGAAGAAGGTTCAAAAGAAGCAACCAAGTGCTTAGGGCAAATGCCCCAAAAGAGAAAGGTGAAAGACAACATGCTTGAACAACCTCATGAATTGCAGAGCAAGAGCATTTGTGAGGACAGCTCGATGTCCTTTTCAGTAGTGGTAGATCGAGCAGTTGCCACAGATTGCAACTTGAGAGGCTCAGGGGACATCAAGGAAATATTCTAGTAAGAGTACAGTAAAACACCAGAATCGGGGCCTTGAGTGGTTGAAGAATATCTGCCCCTGGTTTCCATGACTTGGCTATACAAAGCCACAGGTGACCTGTTCTAGCATTGTCAATACTTCTGCTTTAAGTGGAAGATTGGAAAAGACCAGTTCAGTGTTCACTTCCAAATAACATTTAAGTGAATTTCTGTTAATTTCTGCAAGGTTTGAGATAGGTGTTTTCTGATATACAAGGAAAATATGTCTTTGGTTAATGTATCAGTTATCTTCTACACCCTCACAATGTTATTTGGCTGGGAGCTTCCTCACTTTTTGTCTTCAAATATTGTGGGAGAGGGAGAGAAAAGAGGTCATTTATTAGTTTATACAATTAAATGATAGTTTAAAACATAGGGATTCATTTTTTTTGATCAATACTCTATAATTAAAACAAATTGAGCATTTTTTTCAGGTTAACTCTGTGTTGGCCACTGCCGGATGCAGCTGGTTTAATTTTTACAAACCATCAATCATCTTTTACTACTTGTTAATAATTTAACACACTTTGTATGTACTATTTTAGACAAAATGAAGTTTTGCTTGAAATTCCTTAAGAAATACAGCTCTCACTGGAAAGGATCACATATCTGTTCTTTCTACTTAGAGTGTAAATTGCGTACTTATTGAGTAAAATCTGGTGAAGGGATTAAGGAAAGTAACAAAAGACTGATGGTGGGAATTGGTGTCCGCTGTACTCCAGAAAAGGTTGGTGGATCAAGTCATAGCATCTTTTAGCTGAATAAAATGTGCATACATATTGGGAAGTATGCACCACTGAATACAAGGAGTGTGAATTCTTTGTTTGATCAAGGTGTATATACTGGAAAGAGCTAGAGTTGATTATAGATTGGGATTTAGGTTCTGAATTGAAGCATCAAACATCAAACAGTTTAGTGATTTTTTTTTTTATATAAAGGCAATTAAGTCTCTTAATGAATTTATCAGTAATCAAAATGTCTTTGGAGTTTTGAAAAAGGGTATATATACTTTCTGCAACGCATATTTTAAGCAAGGGCTTGGAATGTGCAGTTACTACAAATTATCCATATCTAAGTAGGATTTGTGTCAATGATTCTCACGCCACTGGAGAATGGATTTCCGTTGAGTTTTCCTCTGTAGAAATCATGAGTCTGAACTCTGGTATTATTTTTGGTTTCAGATAAAATTAACTGCTTGCTTATATGATACCTTCAAATCTGGGGAGTGCTCAGAAATCAGTGGCAGACCTGAGAAACACCCTATTGTTCTTTTAATTATGACAGCCAGAGCCAACTAATACAGCAGACTTGCTCAGCTAATCAAACAAACCAGTTTTGGCTTGGGGAGTGTAAAGGTCTTTATTCAATTTTGCTTTGCATTTCTATATCTATGTCTTACATATATGCAAAGATTTTCATTGAGTATCTCCATTAATAATAACAAAATTTCTGTGAGAAAAAAATTAATTGATGGAATTTGGAGACCCTGCATCTATCTTGACAGTGTAACATGGCCATATTATTTTCTGTCTACTTCTTCATTTTATGTTAGACTAAAATCTTGTTCATAGGCCAGTTCATACATAAGTTAGCATAAAAATAGTTTCCTTACAACACACATGTTGCAATTCACGTTATCAGTGAGGAGGCAGTTAAAAAATATCTGTGGAGGCACTGAGCTACCAGCACATAGCTGGTGCAACATCTGTGCATTGACATGTGAGGCATCTTTAAAGCTAAGCAAGGTGAAATTAATTGCATTCAAATTAAAATTTTCTTTATCGTATGAAAGATTGGAACTTAATGCAAGTATTTTTTTCTCCATAAAGTTTTGTATTAATTCAAGCCTCAGAAAACTATATGACACTTACAAAGTGGTAATAAACAGCACGCTGGGTACTTTTTCCCATGAAGCTGATATTTATTTCATAAATAAAGTGAAAGGAAGGAAAATCTTCTGATTTTTTTCGTGCACAAGAGCAATATTTGTGCCTGATACAGTGTCCTGGGATCAGCTGTTACAGTTATTTTTCTCCTTCTTAGTAGCTGGTGCAGTGCTGGTTTTTTGACTTTAGTCTGAGAACAATGTTGATAATGCCCCAGAGTTAATACATGTGTCTGTGAGGTTCTGAGTTACCAGCTGGGCTTAAACCATGACATGCAGTTAAGTAAGCTCAAGGACAGTTGCACAAGAGCTGTCACTGATTCTGTGATTACTTATTTTGTTTTCTGGTTTTAGGTCAGATACACCAAAATAAATAGTGTAGGGAAATAAGCTTCTCTTCTTTAACTGCAGTAGACTCAGCTAACTAACTGTCATCCATAACAATGAAAATTATGGCTTTAATTCACTGTGTATCTCAAGGAAAGCAGCTGTCTTCTGGTAGACCATGTATTGCCATACCTCCAGTGCCTGAAAGGTAAATGAGAATTTGCATGTTCAGACATCCATAGTAACCAGGAATCCAAGAAATTCAGTAGACTTAGCTGCCAGAAAGCAATTCACATTGGAAAGCTACCAAGAGAAACAAAAGGAAATTGGCAATACCGCAATAATATTTCCTACCTTTCTTTCTCTTAGAATTCTTGAAATTATTAGATTTTAAGTTGATTTTACAGGTGATTAGAAGTCTTAATCTTCTGATTACAATGAAACAATATCCTGGTTTCCATTGGGAAAGTGTCAATATGGTGAGTTCATTACCACATTCTTAATAGAGAGTTTAAGATGGTGAATCAAGTTCTTGAGGCTGAAGTTGGTTTCTCTAGGTCAGAATGTAGACCTATTTATAATGTTTTGAAGGTAAAGCTTGTATTGCTTTTGTCTTTTCTAGGTTTGCTTGGTGAATAAATTGAAGTTGTTATGTTTACATTTCCCACTTTAGGACCTTTTTTTAAAAAAAAGGCACTGCAGTTTTAACTTCAGTTAAAGACTTGTTGTTTTTCCCATTTTCAAACATGGAAGTATGGTGTATATCTTTCCAAAAATCAACACGCTGTGTCTGTTTTCCTCCATCAAATTTTTCTTCTCAAATCATGCTAACTGCGTCTGAGTTTCTGTTTAATTGTTCTTTTTAGAAAAGCACATTTTACTGAATCTGAGTGTATTACTAACAAGCCACAGGTCTGCACCAGATGGGCAGGTGAAAAAGTGATTATGAGGTGTGTGATGATGGTTCTGTATCCATAATACATTCATCCCGAGGTTCACTCGTGCATCTGTTATGTATGTTGTTTTTCTTTTTTACTGGTACCCTTAGAGATATTTAAGCAGGTGATTCTCTGCAACTAAAAGATGATAAAAGAGAAAAAAGTGAACAAGGGGTCTTTAAGGTGGTACGGCAAAGACAGTGAGACATGCATATTGCTGGTATATGCCCCTCACTAGCTCATATAAGATTCAGATGAATATAACAGTGTAATAATTTTCATTAGCAGGTTTTGGATTGATACTTGCTTGCATATTAATGCTGATTACTGAGTCTCAAATTTATCAGAGTGTAGCTGATCTAGCTGGTGTTGAATCAAGGAAGGAAAGAGGTGGGAAGCACCACCTTTCTTTCTCTCCAGTTTGCAAAAAGACTCAGAGGGCTGGCAAGCCCAGACCCGATCCAGGTGTTTGAATTCCCCAAATATTCATTTGTGCCTAAACTTTCAAATGTCAAGTGTCTGGAGAGGAGATTTTAATGCAATGCTTCACTCAAAGCACGCATAGCTCGTTTAAAAAAAAAAAAAAAATACTGAGTTTTAAGGTGTTTTTAATTGAGTCTTTGCTAAAAGCAGCTTCATGTAAAGTTGCTTCTTTATTTCCCTGCATCAGCTTTTAATTTGTTTTTATAAACCAACTTTGCTGAAGCTTTAGTGGTGCCTTTGCTTAGTGCCAATTACAAAAAAGATTTCATGCAATTGAGATGTTTTCATTTAAAAACATGTAGATTACACATGCAAATTCTTTACTGAAAATGAGGAAAAGCAGTAAGGTATCCTTGGTTAACTTTTTAGTTATTTAAAAGTAGCTTGTTGGAGATTGAATATTTCTATGTTTCACTAGAGCTTTTAAATATAAAAGAGATATGAGACTATATCTGACACCATCAGGCATATTATATTAAAATTTATGAACAACTTCATCAAAAACCACTTTCCTTCTCCTGCATAGAGACAGATTTGTTCTGACATAAACGTTACATGGCTGGTTGCAGCCACAGATTAATGCGAAGACCCTGGCGATTCCTTTTAGACGTTATTTTATGAAATAATACCTGTCAGCTGCTGCCTGATCCCAGAAAAGGGGGCAGGTTTTCCAGGTCATCCTGCCATCTGTCAGCTAAAGCTCATCTGTCCCTCCACATTACCACCTGATCTGTGCTAACAGGCCTCACAGGGAGCCCTGCTTCATTGGCCCGGTGGGAGCCCGGCAAAGAGACTGTGTGAGGACATCACCTGTGATTCCTAGATTTAATTATCACTGAAGTGATGAAGATGTGCACACAGATTGAAATGCTTTTGAATAAATGCATGGCTCCTCCAGACAGGATTTTTTCTAAGCCCCCACCCCCTTTTATTTTTTCCTTTCTTTTTTTTCTTTCTGTTCTTCCCCTCTTCTTTCCTCCTTTCTTCTCCCCCAACTCCTCCTCCTCTCAGTTCACTTTAGCCCTCCCAACAAAAACCTTGTCTGGGTTTTCTGACATGCATTGTGCTAACACGTGTGTGTGCACATGCATGTGCATGTATGTCTCTAAAACTGGAATTACAGTGTTTAATAATCAAATTAGATATAAATGCTGCTGGAATAGTTGTTCAGTCTCAGGAAAAAAAAAATCCTCTGTTTTGTGTGCACAGACACGATTATTTTCTGAAAAGGTTCCTTATTATCAAATTCTAAAGCTGGATTGATTATTGCTAGATGGGAAAATCAGGTTGCATTGTAATTCCAGCTTGTTACCTCTAGTCCAAGGTGCAGCCTGCATTAGCAGGTACATGGAGTCCCCTACCAAGAGATAATGAAGATAATGGCAAGGGTTCACAACAGGACTGGACCAGCTGCAGAGGGGCAGGAGGGAAAGAAGGCATGGAAAACCTATGGAAACGCCAGCAACTGTAGTCACCCTGCTTCTCCCCCTCAATCAATAACGTGGCACAAGTTATTACAGGTCTGGGCCTTTTTTGACTTCAAAGCTGCTTAGGCAGTATGTGGCACTAATTCCCTCCTGTACAAAAATGTAGTTGATAATCACCAGGCTGAGGGGAGGATTGAAGGCTAGAACAGCAGATTTCCTCACAGATTACAGACTGAAACCTAGTTTCTTGGGATAAAACAGAATAATTAACTGTAGTGAAATATGTTACCTTTGTTGGTTCATACCCATGTGATACTTGGGTGAGGTACAATTGCAGAGAAATGTTTATGCTCTTATGCCATCCCAGAGCTTTCCTCAGTGGAGATGTGATCCTTAACTTATATATCTTTTTCATGCTGGTGATGGGGTCTTGTCAGGAGATAATTTAGGCAGTGGTGGCTGCTAACTGAGACCCTGGAAGAGTCGGTGCAAAGATCTGCTATCAGAGCTCAGGCCTGCGAGGCATCACATGCTTTATTTATATCTTGCACTGCCACTGTCTGCGGATGGGTCAACTCATTTAATTCAAAGCTCACCCCTCTGTTGCCATGTGCTGATGGGGACCACACTGAGCATTGCGGCTCTGCAGAGGAACTGCTCACCCCTCCAGCATCTGGGGTCCATAGAATTAAGGAATTACATCACACTGATAGCATCTGTGGTAGGAATTTGTTACAATTTAATCAGAGGAGGCACTGAAGGGGTGAGACATGCAGGTCCCTAAGAGGTGGCGACAGCCCTGGATTTCCCGTATGACTTGGCCATGCCACCATGTGACATCATGCCACAGCCTTACACCCCCACCCCCATTTCCCCCACACATGTGGGTAATAGTTATACTCACAATTGTATTGTTTTACAAAAGATTAGCTAGGTTTCTAACACAGCCTTGAATAAGAAAAAAATATGCTTTCTCAGAGTTTCAGTACAAAAAAGACAGTTTCTTTCCCTCTCCTCAAAATGTGCTTTGTAACCACAGCTTTTCATTACTGGAGTTTGGGAGGTTGACTGTTATTCTCTGAAGGATTGTGCAGACATTTATGGGGTTGCCATTTTGGTTCTAATCCTAAAGTAAAGTTCACATACCACCAGAGCAAATGCACTGCCCAGATCTCCAGCTGTCCTTGTGTCAAGCAGATACTAGACACAACACTCAATTAATGTATTTTTGTTATAGTGGTTATTTTATTTTCTTTTTGATTTCTATTGAAAACCAACTGGTTTGCTTACAAACTTTTCATTTTAAATTTAATTATTTCAAAAACAAACTGGAAAATGGTTTACTGTATGCAACTGAGTACAGAAAAATGTAGGAATAGAAAATAATACAACGTGCTTTTAATCTGGAAACTTCAAAGAAAAGGTTTTATCAGTGGCCAGTAAGTGCAGAGAAACTGGATTTGGTGTACTCATGAATAAAGCTTAGCATAAAACCAGCATGTCTGATAGTCTCATTTGCTCACATCTCAAAACTGCTGTACTTCATTTTCTGTTAGTACAAACCAAATAACAGAATATTAAGAGTCATTTGAGGTCATAATTAAAGTTCTCTGACATCTGCCTTTTTTCTATTAGCCACAGCTACCAGATGTCCATGTCATGGGAACTGAAAATTATTAGTCTAATCATGTTTTTAATAAAAACTAACAGAAACGTGTATCTTTTAAAGTTGCTGAATGTGAGCTTGCCAGAATAAAAGGGGTTGTAGGTCTGCTTATTTTTATTCTTGTCTGATGTATTAATGTTATTGTTTGTTTTATGGGTGCAGTGCTGTTTTTCTGTACATTATTCAGTCAGTACAACCCTCTTGGCAGGATGATCTGAGCCATATACATATTTTTGTTAAATTGATACCTGCCTTTATTTCAATCTGCTGCGACTATACTGCTTGTTCGTTTACCTGTATATTGATCTGTTTTATTTTATAGGGTAACTATACTAAAAGCACTGTTGGTTTTGGTTGTCTTTTTTTTTCTACTCACATGCTGGTCCATTCTTGCCACATTGATTTGACTTTCTACGCATTGCTTTGCTTCTACCACAGTAGCACCCATCCACCAGCTTAATGATCATGGCATCATATAGAGTACAGTATACTCGCTTGTTAAATCATTTCCATCATACTAATTTTCTACTTTTATGTAGTACTGACCTATTTTTACTGTGCCACTTTGAAAATTGTCTGCTTATCCAAAGCTGGCTGTCCTCTTTTGCTCTAAGACTCCTGAGTTTTCTCTAGCTTTATTTTTAATACCTTCTTTTTTGGTTTTCCGTTCTCTCATGTCCTTCAGATTCTTTTTATGCTTCTTTTTTTTTTTTATACTTTTACTATGCTTTAAAACTTGTGAAGATGCTTAATTTTAGTGTCAGATGCTTAATTTTAATGTTATGAGCTAATCTGCTAAAGCATACGTTCTCAACTTTTCTTCTTCCTCTTTGTCCTGATGCCTGAGAATGATGGTACCTTGATCTAAGACCTTCCTTGAATTTTTATTCTGTTCAAAGTACTCCTTTGAATGTTGTTATTGACACAGGCTGAGAAACCTGGATGCTGGGGCTCCATGTTGTTATTCGTTGTTGTATATGTTATGCATTACGTTTCGTCATTAGAATATGCCACTGCTTAATTGGTCTTGGGGAGGATGGAGAAAAAGTGTGTATGGAGAGATCTGCAGTACATCTGGTTTTCAGTCCTGGGAAGGGAAGGGAATAAAAAGGCGGTTTTCAAAGGGAGATGGACAAAGGGAAACCTAAGAAAACCTCTCTTCTGTGAGGGGACTGAGAATGCAGCACAGTGCTTGAAACCACATCTGCTGAACATTTGGTGGCAGCAGGAACTAAATTGCTCTTAAATTTCTTTGTAAATGGTGTCTTCAGTGTTATTATCTGGAATATGAACAGTTAATTTTGTAGGCAGTTGTAGATGTGATCCATCCATTCATAACAATGTTTGTGTGATTAGTACTTTTATATTTTTTTCATGTTTTATCTCACAAAATTTTTTGTCAATCAGAAATCATAGCCATGTTTGAGTGGTGAAAAGCTTAACTTTAAATCAATATAGAGAGCTAGTATTTATTTGGAGATCAGACTTTCCTCACTTATTTCCAAACAAAGCCTGATGGTTGCTTACACGGAATTATAGGTATTGTTTTGACTCAAGCCTGTGGTTTTTTAACTCTTAGTATGGCCTGATAGGTTTCATTCCCACCTCAATTTCCCCAGGGAATACACCTAGTATTAAAATAATCAAGCTAGCTAAGTTAGAGGCACAGCTGAGTAGGGTAAAACCTACTCTGCAAGCATGGCTGATAGCTTGACTGGTAATGTAGAAATTTGGGATGTGCATGATCTACTCAGTTCATGTGACCTGATGTGGATAGGAAGTCTAGGTTGCTGGCTTTTTTTTCTTTTTTTGTCACCCTGGTTCACAAAAATGCAAAATAGCAAATCTAACAAGTTAGTTTTTATGTGTAGTGTGGCCATGAAGCAAACTTTTCTGATATATGTAATGAAAAGTGACATCACACTCATCACTATCCTTTTTTAAATTTAAACTCCCCTGCCTTGCATAATCAATTACTTACAGAAATTTGTAAATCCCTTAACATTCTGAAATGGTTTCTGGCATTTAATTATATAAGATTTTTGACCTGGCTAGGCAGATAATGTTAACACAGCTTTAATACTAAGCAAGACTGAACATGTGTGTGCTTGACTTTTATTAAACTCCTACTGAAGAAACAGATTAATTGGAGGCTGATTCATTGGTGAACAGGCGTTAAAGACAGAAGGACCTTCTCACATTTTGTTCTGTTACCCAGGCTTATGCCATCTCAGGTTGGCAAGGAGATCCCAACTGTAGTGTTTTGAAATGTAACTGAAAGAAATTTTAGAATAACAGGTGCAAAAAAAAAAAAAAAAAAAATCCCTCCACCAAAAAAAAAAAACCCAAAAAACCCACAACCAAACCCACAACGCACACACAAACAAAAAAAAAAAAAAAAAAAAGGAAAAGAAGTGAGCCATTTTCAAAATGCTGATCTGATTCCTTACTATTCTCTCTTGCCAAATGACCACCTGACACCTCACTGACACAGGTATTGCCCAGATAGGTTTTCATTAGTGATATTAAAAGTGTAAATGGGATCATGGGAACCAGCATCTGTTGCAAAGATTTCCTGTATGATTGTTATTATTTCTCACCTCCTTTTAGAAAAATTTTTAAGAAGATATGTACTAGCTGTGATTGATTAAACCACTTCAGATTAAGCTCAAAGCAAATTGAGCAAGTCCTTCTTAAAGCTCTTATTTAACAGTGCTTTACATTCATCTGTAAAATCAGAGCTTTGCTTGTGAGCATCCTCAGAATAGCCCACTTCCCACAAGGTAGCAGAGGTTAAAAATAAAATGGCAAGAAATCTGTGGCAAAGCACATGTGAGATTAACGGGGTGAACGCACTGGAGTGGAGAGCTGTTTTCTTCTAAGCTCCTCGTTCTGTCACACAACCCCCAGTCTGGAAATCTAACACTGGCACTTTTGTACAGATCGGTTTGTTAGCGATTTCAGATTTTAATTCAGCACCCTCACTTGATTATTACTGACATCTCTTTTCTGTAATACTAGGAGTGAGAGAACGTGCATAAACAGATTTTTTCATGAGGTAGGTGGTGGGCAATTTTGAAATCCGAACCAGAAACTCGAGAGAAATGTGCTTGCTTTCAAGGTGTTTTTTCTGGAACTAAAAAAGGAGACGTGAGCTGGGGGATTCAGTTGAGCTCTTCTGTAGCTCCAGGTGGAATGCTGCCGATTTCTGGGTGTTTGTGAAAAGCGGGAGACTCTCCTGGCTTTATTTGGTTCTTCTGTGAAAGTGGGAGAAACGAAATTATTTTGACAATTACCCATTGAGCTTTCCACTTCATTCAGATCTGCAGCGCAACGCTAAAGTTGGTGAGTGGGTGTGCAAGGGAGAAGCAAAAAAACAAAACCACATACTATAAAAGCAGGCTAAACGTTTGCACTGCCTCTGCCAATTAAAATCTCCGCATTTATTAAAGTTCTACATTTTAAAATCATATATTCCTCTATCTTCGTTACTCCTGAACATTAAAGATACTGGGAAAAAGCAACCTCTGATGCAAATTACTTGGAGTTAAATACATTGTATGGCTTAATTTATGATTTGGTCTATTACATTTTATGACTGTTTATTTTACCCTTACAATCCAAAATTGTAGAAATTAAATGCCATAATGAAATTGTGAGCTGAATTGCATTCTCTCACAGGTTTATATGTACATTTATGCTTATTATTGTGCAGCAATAGCAAAAAAAAATATATTTGGGCAATTATTATTACAGCTGTTTCCAGGATTTAGGGTAAAATACCCTCTTTATGCATTAGTTATTAGTTCATTATAACAGGCATTCTACAGGTAAGTATATCATACCCAGAATTGAAAGTGCTTGGACATTAAAAAAAAAATAATAGAAAGAATGTGCTTAAGACAAGGATCTTATCTAAGGTTATAGCTCATCGTATTTTCTGTCTTTCTAAATATAATTTACGAACTGATTTTTCAGCTGTTTATATTAAGTAACTGAGCTGGATTACAAAAATTTAATATAAAATACAATACATTCACAGGCAGTTTAGAAAAGGCATCTCAATGTCTATATATCATAATAAACTTTTTTAATATTTGCCTTGCAACAACTGATTTCTGATATTTTTTCTAGTGCAATAAGGCTAAATCACAGTAGCTGAAAGGTAAACTTTTTTGTATTTCAATATTCCCAGCCTGGTAAAACTGTTCTGCTTGCTACATGATGTTATAAATATCAAGATTAGTTTCTTCTAAAATTACCAGTGCCAGCTGCATTCAGTTTCTCATGTTCTATAGTATTTTGTGACCGATGTTCTCAGTTTAGTGAAAGGATTTTAAAAATCAAATTAGCCACAAAAATCTTCAATATTAAAATCCCTTTATACGTTTCCCATATATTTTAAATATTGTACATAAATCCATTCACCTTTCTCTGTCAAGTAGTCCTACTAATATTATTCTCCTAACCTTCTCCTACATCAACAATAACCACTTTAATTTCTTCTTTGGTACTCAGCAACTACAATTAGATAACTGACAATGATTAAATTGTCTATAGCAGTGGCTAGTGTATGTGTGCTTATATATTTTGCAGAAATGTAGACATAAACATATACCTATAACTTGTATTTAAGAAAAAAATATTCCACTGCACTATATTTTGACTTTTGTAGTACAGCGTGTGTTATGCTTAGTCTTAAGAATCTTATTCAATCTTAAGCTCTATTATTACTGCACCAGAAAGTAGCAATTCCTGCAATCCTGAAGTCCTTACAAAATCATCCTTTGAACCTGTGTGTATTTAAATTCTTCAGATGACATAATTTTAGTCTGGAAATATGACATACGGCCACTAATCCAGGATTAATTGAGCACTTATGTGCAGTACAAAACATTCTTTATATATTGACAAATATTTCTAAAAAATGGATTGGCATTTTTGCTGTTAATTGTTTCATTACTGACCTTTACCTCTGTAGACATATGCAGTTTTCGGTTTTTTGGGTGAGAGTTTCAAAATATTTTTTTTTTAAGTGTCCAATGCTCAGTGTTAACAGTGACATTTTTACAGTCTATTCAGAAGCATATATTTCAGCCTTTTGTATCTCATTTTTTTCTATTTATTTGAAACAACTTAGTATGGAAAATCTTGCAGATTTAAGTGACAGTGATGATGTACAATATGCATAAAATGAGCCTGTCCTTACCCATGGTGTGTATTGCTAGGGACTCCATTGCAATATTTACAGTTAAACTAAACTTTTTCAAATGAAGCAAAATTGCATTTGTTTTGCAGATTTGCTCATCATTAAATGTGAAACATTTCACATTTGTCTTTTTGAGTAATTGGCTTTTTAAAATGATAAGGTGCTCTGAACACTTGTTATGTGGATAGGTCTGACGTTGTATCCCAGAAATCCATATGCCATACAGACAGAACAGAAGAAAGATATTCACAAGCATGTCACAGATTGGACTGAAGCAAGCCAAAAACCAAAGTGCCATGGCATTAACAATAGCACCAGATTTACTGTCACGATTGCAATCTGTGCTGTATCATAGACAGAAGGAGAACTTTTGATAGGTAACACCTCAGTGTTTTTTAAATCTTTTTGGCAAATTATCATTTTCATTATATTTTTGCCTGCCATATAATATTATTATAATGGTATTAAGTCACACACACACACACATGCACAAAGTTTATTAGCCCTCAACAAAAGGGCTGATATATCTCCTGTGCTAACTGTTCGTCAAAAAAAAAGGAAGCTATTTTACTTAAGCTTAACACTCATTTGAGGTGAATCATCCACAAAAGTAGCAGGGATTTTTCAAAAATACATTAAGTTCATAAAAACTTAGTAAAGTCTTAATTAGTAAAATCTTAGCTGATATATTTGAACAAGATACAGAGGGAAACAATGCACACCATGTAATTCTCAACAGCTCAAAAGTTTCCAAAGTTTGAAGACAGTAAAGAAGCAGGATTTGGGTGAAATAGTTTTATCTGGGGTTCAGCCATGACTAGCTGCATTTTCCCATTGCAAGCATGTAGATGTTTCTTTTTGACCATAAAATCATACATTTTCTCCTAGTGTAAAAAAAAAACCTGCATGGAGCAGATTTGGCAATACTATAATTCATGTTGAGCTCTGGTAAGTGCTGAAAAAGATTTACAAACTCACAGCTTGACACTGAGCCCACATGTTGGGTAGAATGGAGAAAAATCTCTAGAAATACTAAATAGAGCTTTCTGGCAGCAAAGAGAGAAACATCAGTCAATTGTCTTTCTTAATTGAAAGCCACCTTGGGACCTTGTTGAAAATAATGTATCTGCCTACCTTTTCTGCAGTTTAAATTACCTGGCTGGGGGAGTTGTCCTGGGGCTTTACTATTCACAATAGGCTTTTTAGTGAAAGAAAACCACTGAAATTATAAATTAATATGAATTATAGATTTGAAACACAGTTCATGTAGGTAGGAAATGAGAATGGCAAGAGCACAGACAAACCTACCTAAACATGAATCTGGGTGTTGCTACCTTCTTTGCACTGGAAAGTAGGGTCTTTTTATAATTTTGGAGCATCTTCTTCTGCAAGTCTTCATTGTGGATATCACCCTTGTCTGAAATCATTGAGACTACTCCTATGAGAAATGGTTGCTTGCATAATTTTAGTTCTTTACGTTGTACTTAAGCTATATTGGCAGCTCAGTTGGTGCTTGATATTCTTTGAAACGTTTTAAAGTTTACAGTGGTGCTGCTGCTGTGTTTTGCACTTGCTGCCATAAAATATCATGTTGCCATGAAATGTTGTGGGAGCTTCATTTAAATACCATGAGCTGTGCTTTCTTGCCTGGAGCCTGATGAAAATCAAGAATTACTTAAAATTTTGTTTGAAACAAAGAGTAGTAAATTTTCAACAACTTTCTTTCCCCCCAGTTTCAAAAAGTTTGGCTCGTCATATGCTGCTTTAGATTCACTCCAGCTTGAGTGTAACATCCAAACATATCTCCAGTCTCCACTTGTACTGATGTAGACATTTCTGCAGGTGAATCATCATTAGCAGCAGCTCTCACTTTCCTGGCCTTTTCATGCAATGCCACTGCTTAAGAACTGCAGAGTGGTTTGTGTAGCTAGGAAACATACGTAAAGGGTTAAAGATATAAAAGGTGAGTAATTTTTGATAGTGATGATGTTGCCATTAGTGGCAGCATGTGTTCTTACCAGTTTCTCCTCCCAGGTGAGAAGGTTTGCGCAGGTGTTTGATGTTTGCTCCAGACCTGGGACTGCTGCGATTTTCCACTATATGAAGGGCAAAGAAAATCCCTGAATAAACCTAATTACCACTTTCCCTACCTGCTTGCAATACCTTTACTATCTCACTGATCTTCACTACCAGAATCAATAATTTGTTGAACAAGTTTTCCATTTACTCATTAACCCACTTAAAGCCTATAATGAGCTCTGTATACATGTAAATGCAACCTTTCTCAAGTGCTTGTGTAGATTTAAGGGCATTGTTCGCTTGAAACATGGAAATCAGAGCTTTTATTCTCATAGATGATACAGTCTTTAATAAGATATGGATTCGGAGCAAAGTTCTAAGTTTATTTAATATTACTGCACTTTTGTCCTTACATTTTGGGATCTTTAAAAAGAAGATAAATAAGGCCTTTAACTCTGTATCAAATTTAATGCCTTAGAAGATTTTCAACCCCTCTCATCATTTTATGGTAGTCAGTGAATTAACAGCTTCAGAAATGAAAGGTATGTATTTATTAAAAAACAGATTTTTTTTTTCAAGTTTATCAGGCACTGCTCAATTTATATTGTATTAATATAAAATATATAATGAAATTTATTACTTTAGCAAAGTAAATAAAGAGAAAGGCAATAAGATTAAAATAGGTACAATTCATGCTCTGTGCATGAACAGCTCAGAGGACTCTAGAAGAAAAGTAACCAGCTCACTGAAAAATCAGAAAGTGCGATTGCTATTTAACACTGCAGCTTTTCACAGTAGCTCAGCACAAAGTTATTTAGCACAGGTGTTTCTGTAAGTCTGATACATTGGGAAAATTCACAAGGTTCTCCTCCTCTCTTGCTCCGTGTCGGCTGTGAAGTTGGTCCTGTGATGCAGTAAATGGGTTTCTAGTAGGAAATAGAGTGTATTAGCAAATGAGCAAGTTTGAGCATAGGAACTGATCTAGATTCACTTTCTTGGATGCTAATTTTTGTAACGCATGACAGTAATGAGGTGAATGACCTGTCATCGAGCAAAAGCAGTGAAAAATGGGAACGAGTTATCATTCAGAGTTAAGCGTGAAACTGAGATCCTGTTCTCTCCTTTGATAAAAGCAGCATTCCCAAATAATATGGATATCAGTGCTGTTTCTTTGTTAAGTGAGATTTTGATAAATATTCACCTATTTTAATATTTCTCACTAGTTAGTTTAGATATGGTGTATTTTTGTGCTTTCAGCCTGTGTGTTTGCATTTCAATAAGAGATTAAATAGTATAATTGAATTTCTAAACACTTAAAAATCTCAGCAATTTTTTTCTCTTAATTTTTAGTTCTAGCAGTATCAAATTTATGGCTTACTTCTTTGTAAGGTCATCTTCTGAGTTACTTCTAGTTAATCTTAGACATTATGAACTTGGCTGTGATAGAGAATCAGTTTATCTGCTAGAAAGAAAGGAGCGAGTTACGGGGTTTGTTACCAATTGAAGACAGAGTTTAGCTGAAAACTATGCATAATTTCTTACACATTTGTTATTTTTTTCTCACCTTTTCAAGGTGAAATGGCTATGTTTTGACTAGTATCACCAAAGATTTAAAAAAATCCCACCTCTTTCTTTTTTCTTATGCTGTGGTCTCAGGTAGGTAGAAAAGGTCACTAGTTTGGGTTTGCTTCTGATAGGGAAGGAACGGATAGGTGATGGTGTTTTTTGGGATTTTGGGTTTGGGAGCTTTTTCGCCTCTAATTCCTTGATAAGGTATTATTTTCTTTTAGTTGGGGTGGGGGGTATAGCTTTCTTTTGCTGTTAGGCTTCTATGTGTTCTTTCTAGTTCTGCTGTTAACTAACATGCAGCTCTTACTATCACTAAAATATCTTATGTCCCTTTGAATATTTACTCTGTGAATAAATATAAATTTTCTGCTATTTTTACTTTGTCTGATTTTCTCCTTTCACTCTTGTGACTGAAAACAGTGCAAATACTCATATTCTGAAACTTGCATATTGCTTTAATGAAGTACCTTGCTGAATCAGGGCTACCATGTTCCAGGAGATGAAAGAAAAGCATATAAGAAGCTGTACCACCAGGTTCTGCTTTGAATGTTTTTCTTTTAATCAAATTTTAGACTTATTAGCATAGCAGATCATGGTTTTGCAAAATAAACAAAGCTTCTAGTCTTATCCTTCAAAGGGCTGGTAAATGTTAATATAATTGGTTCTGTTTATAGTTTAAACTCATGTGTTTTTGCTCATTCATAGGATTAGTAGAGAGTCAGCTCTTACAGCTCTGGTCTAATAAGTTAGGGCCCCAAATCACTGCAAAGTAACTTCTCAGTTCCCCTTGGCAGAACCAAGAATCTGATAACATTATTATTTTAGTGGCAGGATAACAGTGCAAGGATTAGGTTGTGGGTAAGATAATAATACAGGATAATCTAACACTTTAAGAAACTGAAGTCTGAAAATTCAGTTTCCTAAAGACTTTCCATTTTGACTTAGTTTTAAAGGGTATGTTATTGCTTTGAAGTTGTCATATGCCATTGTATTAGATGAGATTGATAGTGTTCATGGTATCTCTACCAATATGGTGGGAAAGGCAAGGAACATATGGGTCAGGAATCTGTGTGGAGATACTCTGGTAACATCCCTTCTATTTCTATGCTGGACAAGTACAAGTCTCCTGGCACATCCACAGTAATTGAATTAATGCACACTGGTGACATCATTGGACAGGGAGGCCATAATATGTTTTAAAATAATCTATTTATTTCCCTGTCATGTGTACTGTACTTTTATTAGTGAAAAGAAGTGGAGCAACAGTCATGGTGTTGCAGGGCTCCAGATAAATATGGTCTTATGATTATGGCATGGGGGACTCAAAATCCTAAGACTCAGCAATTCCTGTGCTTGATAATTTTGCATATTTTTAGCTTCTCTTATATTTAGATGCCTAAGTTTCTGAATGAGCTGTCACCCCAAACCTGCATTTGCCTACACTTTATCATCCTAAAGTTTGCAACAGAAAAAGAATATCAGTCTTTCAGATGCAACATATCAAAAAAGACAGAGAGTCTGCCAAATTCCCTAAAACCACTTCCCAATTCCCCTCACGAATAGCAGGAAATTACTTGTTATCAGTGGGTAATTCAACCACAAACGTTATTGATTATCCAACCTCAATCTTTACAGTCTTGATGGACAGATATTTTGCAATCATTCTTTCTATTTAAAACTAGAAGATATGTTTTTTATTTTGGAAAAATTGAGTTTTTCAATTTTTCTGCATGCCACATCACATTGTGGCGCATCCCTCCAGTATGATAACCAGAAGCTTGACTGACAGATGTCAAAGTGTGCATCATGTACTAATGCATAAGAAAAGGCTACATTATAAAAAAATAAAATCATATACTTGTAAAAACTATACTTATACTTAAAATAGCATATTCACTTTTCAAGTTTGGTATTTGATATATCCCAGTGCAAACCAGAAATGCAACGATCTAGAGAAGATGTACAAGTTTCTCAAGTTTCTTTTTCTTTTTTTTTTCTTTTTTCTCATTTCACTGTATTTTTTGAAAACCAATACATTACAGAATTGACCAAAGTACGTTGTCTGGCCTGTGAGCTGTGAAGTCAAATATTTCAGTAGCTTTCCACCCCATATCTGCTAGCTGACTAAATTCAGTGAGTGGAAGAAATTCATTGAGTTCTGAGCTATATTCTTCTTCCCTAGAAGAGCTCCCCTTAGAAATCTATTGCGAAAAGATAATTTGATATTCTCATTCTATGATATTTT